>KN486994.1:95783-112773 GCA_000787095.1 Periophthalmodon schlosseri | reverse complement strand
AGAACTGGTGTAACTGAGCCACGTTTGCGGCCATCTCTCTATTCCAGGCAGGGCATGGAATAGAGAGCCCATAAATTTTCAATAGGATTGAGATCAGGACTTTGTGATGGCCACTCCAAAATATTGACTTTGTTATCCTTAAGCCACTTTGTAACATCTTTGGCAGTACGCTTCAGGTCATTGTCCATTTGGAAGACCCATTTGCGCCCAAGCTTTAACTTCCTGGCTGATGTCTTGAGATGTTGCTTCAGTATTTCCACATAATATTCTTTCTTTATGATGCCATTTATTTTGTGAAGTGCACCAGTCCCTCCTGCAGCAAAACAACCCAACAATGATGCAGTCACCCCTGTACTTCACAGTTGGGTTGGTGTTGTCAGGCTTGCAAGCTTCCCCCTTTTTTGTCCAACCATAACGATGCTCATTAAGCCAAACACTTCAGTTTTAATCTTGTCAGACCACAGGACATGTCTCCAAAAAGTAAGCTCTTTGTCCGCTGTGTGCATTTGAAAACTGTAATCGGTCTTTTTTATGTTTCTTCTGGAGTAATGGCTTCTTCCTGGCAGAGTTGCCTTTCAGCCCATGTTGGTACAGTACTCGTTTCACTGTGGATAATGACACACTCTTACCAGCATCAGCAGCATCTTACAAAGGTCTTTTCTTTTGTTCTTGTGGATAATGACACACTCTTACCAGCATCAGCAGCATCTTCACAAGGTCTTTTACTTTTGTTCTTAGGTTGATATGCACATTTTGGACCAAAGCACGTTCATCTCTGGGACACAGAACCTGTCTCCTTCCTGAGCTGTATGATGGCAGCACATTCCCACGGTGTTTATACTTGCATATAATTGTTTGAACAGATGAACGTGGCACCTTCAGGCATCTGGAAATTGCACTCAAGAATGAACCAGACTTCTGCAAGTCCACAATTCTCTTCCTGATATCTTGGTTGATTTCTTTTGACTTTCCCACGATGTTACACAAAGAAGCAGTGAGTTCAGGTGTGTCTTCAAATACATCGACAAGTGTGTCTCTAATTAACTCAAATGTTGTCAATAAACCAGAAGCTTCCAAAGACATGACATCATCATCTGGGTTTTTCCAAATTGTTTAAATGCAAGTAATGTTACTGTATGTCTAAAAAAACAGGAAAAGTGTAATCTGATTTCATGTCAGACAGTGAGAAAAAAGTGTATGTGTCTTTTTATATAGTGTATGTAAACTTCTGGTTTCAACTGTAAGCACATGGAGGACCCCTCACCTAAATAGTTATATAACCATTCTTTAAACTAAAGAGAAAAAACAGCGATCTTACTAAAATGTTGGAAT
Source organism: Periophthalmodon schlosseri (assembly GCA_000787095.1). Taxonomy (NCBI): domain Eukaryota; kingdom Metazoa; phylum Chordata; class Actinopteri; order Gobiiformes; family Gobiidae; genus Periophthalmodon; species Periophthalmodon schlosseri. The sequence continues at coordinate 111,441 of KN486994.1, read as the reverse complement.
TAGTATGTCACTCAAACAACTTTGTAATTAACATAATCCATTTTTAAAATATGGTCCCAATTGTTTTTGCAACTTGGCTTACACTATCAATTGACCACAAACACATCCCTCTCTCACTCACTGTGATGAAACAACTCATTGTTTAGTATGCCAACAATGAATCCAATTAGATTTCTGTTTTTTGATAGCATCCCAACACAAAGCTATTAAACTTGATCTTCAATTAGCCGCACTGATGTGATTGCAAAGCAGCTTTTATTGATTGGCTGTAATATAATCACAATATGGATAGAAAAAGAGCCTGTAAATGTGAAGATTAGTTTTGGGAAAAAAGTTAAGCTCTGAAGAGAACAATGTAATCAATGTGGCAGTGACTGTTCACAGAAAGAGAGGTAACAGTGCATCGTCTCCAGGCAGCTCGCACACTCAATCAGATTAACTAATGAAGCTATTATTGATCCAAAATGGGGTGCTTGGCCAGCACAGCATTGGCCATTAAGTGGTTCTTCCTATCCCTTGGTCATGCTCAAAATGCCACGGTCACTGTTTGCAACTTGACACAGTTTACTGATGGTTGGTGCGAAGCAGACTAATCACTTGTATCTCAGAGGAGCAGCTTGTGAAGAGACCGCTTCTCAATCCTGGATAGCAGCCAAATTAACCTATCCCTATTGGCCCTGTGCACATTTTCGGAAATCAAAGCAATAGGATGTAATTTTTTCTATCATCTGGGTCACAAAAACAGAATCCAGTAAGGTGATGTCATGAAGCGTAATTTGTTTTTTTGCAATTTCACTTTGGGCTTTGCATTTTTTATTTGGCCTCAGTTGGTCCTAGCCAGAGCAGTTTGCAGGTGATATCAATCTGAAAGCAAGAGAGTTGTATCAGGAGGGATAGGCCATGCAAAAGAAGTATGCTTTAAATAATGACATTAGCTTTAACCATTTACTGAGGGAGGAGTCCTAAATGTATCTTTGCGCCCACTGCGAGCCTGTATAAATGGAGACTAGCCAAACATACCAGTGCAGGACAAAAATAGAGTAATAATAATAAATAATAGTTTTTAGCATTTCTTATTTAGATGTGCTGTAAAACATTAACTCACACAAAAGGGATGCACTCTTTAAGCCAGATGGAATCATGGTAAAATAGTGAGAGACAGAAACAGCATCTAGTGCAATTACATGATATTGTACCACATTATATGGTAGAATTGTAAAAGTGTTGCTGGAAAGAATAAACCAAAAATGACTTGAGAACTGCTCGGGAGTAGAGAGATCTTGTTAAGCCTCTAATCCATGCTGGTTACCGTGTCGCACATAATACTGACAACGTTTTTTTTCTCTGAACTTGAAACACACCAGCCGTAATTAGGCTGGATGTGGGACAGAGGCAGGTGGGGTTAGCGGGAGGGTTTGTGTCGGCACCATCCACAGCTGTCAGAAATGCACTGTATACTTTTATAGCCCCAGTTCATAGACACACAATGTTGTTTGTTCCCGTGCTCATAGCGGGAGAGGTGTCACAGAAGCCTTACACGTCAAAATAGGAATGCTGGTCCTTTTATCAAAATAAAAGACAGCAGGAGCCCTTACAGTTCCATCGATATGACACGATATATTGTAATTCATTATTCCAATTGCATTCATCAGTCATAGCGAGTGACTGGAAAGAGGAAACACACTCAAGAATGCAAGATGAACTTCACAGGCATTTGATAAGTGGAAACTATGAGAAAGTAAGAGTCTGGTCTTGTGCCTCTGTTTTTAGTATTATTATTCACTCTTTGACCACTGAACTAACAATTTTGACCAAGATGTTATTGTTTAGTAATTGAACATCATGCTTCAGGCACATGAGTCAGTTGCATTCTCTTTCGCCCACTCGAAAAAAAGGAAAATAGTTCCTTTTTTCTCCTGGCGCACTGAGGCAAGAAAAATATTGCTTTGCAGTTAACTTCTAATCAAATTGCATTAGGTTTCCACAGTCTGTGCCCTCACTCCATTTGCACAAGCCATCACAGACAACCTACATAAATTTCACACCGGGGCCTGGCCCGGCACTCAGCGTGTGCAACTAAAGAAACATTTTGTGATCAGACAAGCATGATTATGTGGTTACAGCACAGCAGTAAATTATTACATTTGCAGCAAATGGGGTTTACACCGTGAGAGTTATTTTTGCAAACTTGGAAAATGGGGTTCCACAAATGTCAAGGATGGGCCTTTTAATGAAAAACACGGTTTTTCCCCATTCGTCATTACAATACAATTAGCAGCTGACCCGTCTGCCATGTATAATATATTAAATCTCATTATAACTAAGATATTGCATAATTAATAATTATAATCAGTGAATTCATTGAATGAGTGGAGGTTGAATAATTAATATACTATCCAAATGAAAATTGCTAGATTATAATTAATGGGTAACAGTGAACAGTAGGCTACTTACTGAACCTCCTTCCTAAAATATATCACTTTATGATCACAGGAAAAGGCAGAAAGGCAGACCCTGATTGAAAGCGCCAGTGTGCATTTATGTGTGCCACTGACTGCAGTGTGTGGCAAAGGCAGCAGCATAGTAATGGGGTTAAAACATTTTGGAAGATCACTTCCAGTTATGGTGTCTATGGATAACACTAAAATTAAATAAAGTGTGTTTTTTTGTTGTTTTGTTGTTGTTCTTCTACTATTTTGCCTTGTTTACTGTTTTAAATGTCGCCACTGGAATCAGCCAATTATGTAAAACATGTAATAAGAGAGAGAACAATATCTGTGTATGTTAAGCTACACTTATCCCGCTAAGAGCCTGTAATAGCCGCTCTAAAAGGTGCACTTCTGCCACTATTGGATGTGCTGCATCAAGTGTACTTCAGAATGTGCACCGGGAGAGCGTGTATGTGTACGTGCTTGTGGGATAAAGAGAGTAAAAGAGCGGGCACTGGAGGAGGGGGTCGGAGAGAGACTGAGGGGAGAATTGAAAAGAGGTTTAGAGGGGGTCTTAAAGAGGGAGAGGGGGGTTGGAGAGAGAGGAACAGGGGGTGTCTATGGGCGGGGCCGCATACACTATCCCCCGCCTTCCTCTGGACTGAGCGCCTCTCACAATTACCTGTTCACCACAACTGATGCGAGCGACTTGGGCGAGCACATGCTGCAGACTGAAGCCGAAACTCAAGTGAGCTGCCTTTAGAAAACAACCCCCGGACTCACGAGGACCGCTCTAACCATCGCACATTCACCAAAACCACAGCCCAGTGTGCCAGACGAAGGTTCGAGTAAAAACGAGGATTTTTAAAAACTCACCAAGATGCACTTGTTGTCTGCCGGGTACTTGGGAGCCATCCTGTTCACGGCGCTTCTGAGCCAAGGTAAGCTTTTGTCTCGCGTTTTTCCGCGCGGTTTCGTGCGTGGCGCAAAGTCGCAGGTACTAAACTTAATCACACGTTTATAAATGTGTTAAATGGATTTGGTAATTTAGGCATGAAGGGCACATGTGAAGATACCATTGTTTTAATAATGAAAGAGACTCGGGGTAGTAGGCTATTCAACTTATCACATCCTGAATACTTATATCCTTAAAACAGAGGCTATTCATTTCTCAACTAGTTTGTTTTAGGTTGGGCTATTCTATACACAGTTTACGAATTTTAAAGTTTATCAAATAAGTGTTGTATTATTGAACTTCACTTAACTAGTTGAAATGTTCATATGTGTGTTGCTGTGTTGAGTTTGGCAACCACAGAGACTATAATGTAACCGGTATTGTTCATTCATCTAGTAGGCCTACTTCTGCCACTGTATTGTCCCAGAGATGGGAGAGGCTCTGAGGTAGTGGTGCACCCCCCTCCTGCCTTCACGTGCGTCTGAGGTATGATGTCATATATGAAGCCTCATTTTTCTTTTTGCCGGCTGCTGATGCTACCCTCACATCCTGCTTGATTTATTGTAACTATGGGCAGTTTCTTTGGTGGGAGGATGTAGCAAGGCGTTTATAATCACATATTAGACTCTGCACATTTTCCACATTATGAAATCTTGATTTGTAAATAGCAAACATGAAATTTGCCTGTTGTGGTTGTTTAGTCTGAGGTGCATGCAAATCCAAGTGTTATGTTTCAACTGCCACTAAGTCCTGGATATTCTGTGTATTCTTTAATTTCAAACATTTTTTATCATGTTTAGAGGCTGTTTTGGGCACTTAAATGGGCCAACAGGTAAAAGTGTCACAGAAATCTCTCAGCCAGTCCATTACAGTGTATACAAGAACCCAGACTGTTCCCTCACATGTCGGGGAAAGAAGGCAGAGGGGCTTAGCGGTCCACCTCGTCACACCACACTGACGTGGTAGTAAATTAACACCATGCTGCACCTATCCGTCAGGCTCAGGTGGTTTGTTTGAGAGGAAACGAAAAGGCCTTTTAGGTTGGGTTTTATGGCACCGTTCTGCTGCAGTGCCGTGTGCTTGAGACCGGGCAATAGCGCACAGAGTGGGTAATCGTTGTACACTTTATGGTTGCTTATAACAGTGTGACTAGTGGTTTTCTTAAATAATGGGACAACAGATGCTAAGTGATGCCCCTGGGTCAAATAGTAGCTTTTTATCTTTCTATAGGGGTTGCAAAACATCTGCCCTCCAGTGTGCAGTGAATATATATTTATTTGGCTTTACCCCAGATGCCCCTCCTCATTATCCAAGTTTGGAACGCAAAGAGTAAACCAACTTGTACTGTAATCTCTTTTGGTTTGATTGGTCATTTGCCATCGAAAACCTTGTTATGGGAGATATTTACCAACAGAAATTGCTAATTAGCTAAATTACTGAAGGCCCAAAACTGTGCTGCAAACTCCATATATCGTTAGTTAAGATGACTCACAGGCTCTTATGACCTAAGTTAGTTTTTTGCAATCAAATTATGCTGGTAATTAACTGTAAAGTTCCATACTGGTACGACAATATCACCATAATAACACGGAATTAGTTTACAGTGCATGGTCATTTATTGAGTTTGGTATTTGCAATAAAAGTCTATCACTATTTCTATGCTCGGTTATTCTTGGAATGAGGCAGAAACACCAGGGGTTTCGATGATTCATTGCACAACCAAATAACAAAGGAGTATCTCTAGGAACAAAAAGTCTAGAAAGATGCATGTGTTTTTTTTTCGCCCACTTGTCTCCTCCCCTCCCCCACCCACAGGCCCCTCCTCAGCAGAGAGCCACTGCTCCCTGTCACAGCTGGTATTACTTGTCAAGTGACTGGGGGCTCTCCCTTTTTTGCTAATGGACTAATCTCTTAGTGGGGTCACCCAATTTCACCTGAGATAGATGCACTTGGCCCACTCGCATCTCTAAATAGGTTATGTCTAGGCTTGCCTCCCCAGTGCTGTGTTGTTAATACTGAGGAAACCACTGCCTTAATTGTCTTATTGGCTGACTTAAGATTTTGGTAGAACTGTGAGTTTGGCCGGCACACAGCTCATCTTCTGTTCTCTGCTTGATGTTTGAAGCCTGCCTGTCTGGTAGTGGTTGTTTCTTCTTTTCAGGCAAGATTTCTTTGTGACTTGCAAAGTATTGTACCCATTCATGCAAAATTCACTTGCATTTACAAGAAGTGGGCCAGCTGAATCAGGCTTTTGAGTAGAAATGCTGCATGCAAGCTTTACTTACGTTGTGATTAAACTAATGCTGTTGATGGATTAAAATAATTACATTTCTCAACCAACAATTTAGAAACTCAAATGGATGTAATTTTCAACAGTTCTTTTCATTGGCACCATTTTAAAGCTGGTGGCTAAAATGTCTACACAGCTTTTGAATATGTTTTACCAGCCAGTGAACAAATCAGCCCCAAGCCTGTTAAAACGTAACCAAAATGGATATCAGTATCACTAGGAGGCAGGTGGTGTATGTTCTGTGTGTTTGTGATTTTAATGCATTCCAGTTGACTACACCTTGGAAAGTTGAGTGTAAAGTGAGACAGATGCCATTATTCGCTAGAAAGAATCGCAAAACAAGTGAAGAAATAAGAAAGAAACAGATGTTCAATATGGGGGGAGTTTACCTCGGATGAGCTGGCTGATTATGTGCTCCTTAGGCACTGACGAGAATCCAGGAACAAAATAGGAAATGTGAGGTGCATTTTAAGGAGCGGCTGGAGAGCAAAGGGTGTTTTTGGCCCATTGCTACTGTAAATTAAAGTCGCATTAGACTACAGAGGGCCGTGTAACGCTCCTCAGGGTGCCGAATTCCATCCATGTACCCCTAGCAGTGCCATTCACTGCCCCCCAAGGGCTCACAGTTAATTATTGTCATGGCTACTTTAGTTTTTACTTGGAGAAAAAAATACAACTGGAAACTGGTCTCTTAATTAGTTACTCTGGTGTAGTCATTAATGCTGAAATATTACTAAATGCGTTTTGAAAATGGGACTTGTAGATGAAAATAGTACCTCGAAATGAACTTACAACCTGCAGAGAGGGAACAGTAGGCAATGCATCCGTTTGTCCCTGGAGAATTGATGGTAATAACATATGCGTCCCCACCATATGGTATAGTGCTCTGCTACACAAGGAGGCCTAATTAATAGCCTCAAAAAATCCTTCCATAAATTCACATGCAAAAAGGAGCTCAATGACATAGTACATTATAAAACATGACAATTTTGTGGATGTGTGTAACGGGAATGAAGGAGATTTTTGTTTTGTTTGTTCAGCAGTCCAGTGCACTTTGAAAACACTTGTGCACTAGCCCCTCCCCCGCATTGAAACAGGTGGAGCCGTGTTGATTTTAGGACCGCAAAAGGGTCTAATGTGTCTTTTTTATGATGCCAGTTTGTGAGCACAGTTGTTGAAAGAAAAGCAGCGTGGTCTCATCACTCAGTATACCTATAATGGTTTGTTATTTCATCTTAAAAGCTTTATTGTACAACTTTTAGCAGACATTCTTTCACCTCATCCAAAAGTGTGACAGTAATGAATTAAGTTTTTTTCTTTCTCAAACTTCTCACTGCAAAAACTACAATCGGTCTTTAGTTGAAAAAACATGTACCCATTTTGAGCCAATGACTCAGTACCGAAGAGGCTCTTTGTTCTGCGCTGACGGTTTTACACAGAATTATCAGTAAAACAGCAGCTAGTGAATCTTAATTACACTTTGTTGATTGGTTCGCCCCACTTTAGGCGAAGAGGGTGAGATGTATTCATCGTTTTATAATCTCGTCTGAAATAGCCTCTCAGCTGTCCATTTTCTTTCAAATCTGGACAGGTTTATAAAAGCTGCTTGGATTTATCACAGTAATTACTTTCAACACATTGCTGTAACGTTTGAATTTTGGAAATTAAGAGAAAGTCTGTTACCAAAATGAATGGGTGATTTCCAATATCTCTCTTTTAACTTACTGCATTGAAAAGAAGTGGTTTACTTTCCATGCAGAGGCGGGACGAGGAGCTTTTGTTTCAGGCTTAACAACAGGAGAAAGAAGAGCCCATATAGACTGGTTGATTACAATGAATGGAGAAAACCTTGGTTTGTATGTCCACTGGAACTGGGTAGCCCCCGTTTCTAGGACAAAAAGTGCAGTTGCCTCTGTCTTTTGTCACGAAGGCTTTCACTGGATTCCTGGGGACTCCTGCCGACTGTATTGTATTTGGGCTCTTCTTAAACAAATGGGTCTATGATAGCGACTTCTTGCTCTTTGTCATTAATATGGAGCAGCACACACCCCCTCGGAGTTGCTGCTGCTGCTGCTTGTCCCGCTCCTCACATGTGCACCCTGACTAAGGAGGGATAGCGGGGGGTAACTCCTCCATATGAAAAGCCTGGGGCCACACCCATCTCCTCCAAGACGCTGGATCTTTGTTCGCCTGCTGTATTAGGCCTCATTTTAATGAATTATCTCAGAGGCCCAATTAAGCGTGAGGACAGTTTTAGACCATAGAGAATCTGTAAGTGACACCATCCGACAAAGCGTGCCAGCCTACAGACCCCTGGGGACCCACTTTTTTGCTCTACCCATTCCATAATATTGTGTGAATAAACAACACCATTAAATGCTTGTTAATTTATCTTACACAACATGTAAAAGTAGACTCTTTATTTTGATGAAATTGCAAAACCAGTTAGCACTTACACTGTAGAAGATTTGCTGGTCTTCCTGTCAATCATCTATTTTTACAATTTATTTATACAATTCACTGTTCTTTTAGCATGGTTTAGGAAAATCTCCATTCTTTGCTGCTACATTCAGTGCTTCTTTTGGGAGGATTTTGAGCCTGAATTTGACCTCAGCATTCACACTTTTTGCCATTTTAAAAGCTCTTTCCTTTGTGTCGGCTTCGTGTCCAGCTCCCCTCTCTTCAGTCTGCAGAGGCACCGGTCTGTGGCGCCTGCAGCCATCTTTGATTACTGCTGCTTCACTTGAACTTACAGGAGAAGGCTCTTCTCTCAGTGTGGATAGTTCAAGTTTGTAGACTTTATATTAGGTTATAATCCAGTAAATCAACTCCAGTAAATCAAAAAAGTTTAACAGTTTAATATTTTGTCACACAGGGGGCTTGCCTTGAACCTGTACATCTGTGACATCCTTTCATCTCAGCAATGTTTAACGGTGAAATAATCTAAAACCCTTTTTCTCAGTACATAAAGATATGACACCCCTGACTCACTTTCTGTTGCACAAAATGTGTTTACTTTTATAAAACGTGAAATGGGATCCACTTAGTGTGATATAACCTCACCTTTAATATTCTGCGTGGTCTGCACTACGGCTAATACATGAATCCCCTTTCATTAAAAACACACATTTTCATTCCAGCCTACGGCCCTTTTACTTAATGTGCAACATCTTGTTTAAATAAATTCAATCGTTGAGTTATCTTTACAACATCTAATACTGAGAAAGGTTTTAGATGAAATGCAGCAATGTCAGCTCAATGTTAGACTGGATTCAAGTGCATCCCTTTTGTTTGAATGTAAAAAGTGATGATATGCCTATACCCTAGAGATGTGTTTTATGATGCTCCGTTCATCTAAGTATTACACTGTCCCCGGCAGCGCCAGACCAGGCAATAAAGCCAAAGAGATCCTTGTCTCTTAATTGGATGCAATACTTAATTTTCTAATGGAAGGTTTAAAGGGGTCAAGTGGCCTCATGTTTCTGGGGAGAATCTCATAACAGTGAACAACACTTGTGAACTGACATTTCCTCTCTGTCCTTTGTATTAAAATATGCATTCATTTTAGTGGCAAAATGAAACTGATATAGAAGAACTGCTCTGTTTCTACCACAGGTCACTTATGTATGCCATTATAACACTTTCTAGCATCTCCAGCTCTTGAGGATTCTGTTAAATGGGTTTTGCAGACTTTAATTTTGAATAATGAACGTGTCACAACTAGTTATACTCAAATGCACACACCATTTCCTCTTTGGTCAAAACTTAACAATGAGAAATGAAGCTGGAACCTTCAGCTAGTGCAGGTAGTGTTTTAGGGCAAACGTTTGATGTCACACAAGCAAGTCCTGGCATGTTCATTAAGTCATGTATGATAACACAGGACCTCCCCCCATGCAACACTATACTCTTTGCAAGTGCAGGCATATTAGATGGATTCAAGTTAATGTCTTTCATGGGACATTTATGGGTATCTTGAGGGGAAGTACTTTTGCCAGTGTTAGTGTTATAACTGTTTATGGTAATGTTTGTGGCTCTCCTGTCTTAGTCCATTATGTCCAATTCCTTTACAAAGAATAGCAATAACAATAAAATACAAACAATAAAACAGGTTGGACTGTGCCACATATAAATATCCATGCAGGGAACATTAAGTATTTTTTTTCTTTTTTAGCAACCCTCTGACCGTTTTTTGCTTGAAGGGGAATTGTCATGGAGAATATTTCCAGAGAGATTCGAGACTCACAATCTTTTGAAAATATTTTCTGTATTTTCTCTTTGGTTTCTTGCACTTTTTGACTTATTGACAGCTCCTTTGGTGAAATGGGGCTGTTTTGTTGCTGATACCAGATCTGCAGGGCATTTTATCCATAAAAATAGATAGAAACTGGAGAGGGCAGTGGCAGTATTGGGACCTCCATTGGGTGGCAGATGGCTAAAAGCACTCGGCTTGATGTATAGCCTACCCTCTTGTCATGATGAAAATGTAATGGCCAGTACTAATGAATTGATCATGTCTTGAAGGAGCCTGCATTGGAGGTGACAGGGACATATGCAGAATTACATTAAGCTGATGTATCTCAATAGGGTAAGAGAATTAGAAAGAATACTATTTTGAAATCATACACTGGCAGGGAGAATTCATCCAATGGCCATAGGAGGTGAGACCAGTCAATTCCAATATGAGATGTTTTTGGGCATAATTTGGTATTGAGTACAGCACAAGTCCAGACTTAAATTAAAATGTTTTTGCATGCCTATGTTGACTTCAAAGGTAGCTAAAAGTTGTTTTTTTGGTTGAAAAACAGTCTATTAAAATTTACTGAACAAGAAAGAAGAAGAAAATAAGAACTGTTTGTTTCATATCATATCTAACAAAAACTAAAAAGAGTTGTAGCTTGTTGATCGTACAATATTGTCCATCACAGGGATATCAAAAGCAAAGCCCCATAGAATGAATGTGTGATTGCTCTCTAGTATCCACATTCCAGGTATTGCATTGCTTCAGACCAGGACATTTCTGAAGCCCTCTTTATACCAGCTGCTGTGTTTGGGCTTATTGGGATGGGTAGCACTGCCTCCTGCTTTTGTTTGGGAGGGTTAGAAGGTCAGCTGTGTCATTATGAGTGCACAACAGCGCCCGTGTCTCTTCTCTCGGTTAATGTGAAAGTATCAGCCTGGCTGGGGCAATTACCCGAGATGAAAGCCTACACAAGCTATCTGCTGAAACAAATGGAAACTATGTACCTACTAATATTTGTGTTTGCTCAAAATATGCATATTTTAGACAACGTGAGTGGATGGGTTTTATATAATACAGCCAATTTGTTTTGCAGGAATATAGCCTAACTCTGGGCCTAAACGAAGCACTTTAGGATCAATAAGTAGATGCATTCTTGTATAAAAGTGATGGGTTGGTCTCTGTCCATTAGCGTCAGTGTGGGCTGGGTCGGTTGCTTTGATTGGTATCCTCGGGCAACCACTAGCAACTGTAATGTACTCCCGGTCATACACATGTATAGTAAACGCAACAGCTGCCATGGGACTGATCCAGTGTTCAAAGCCTTCTCTGTTCCTGGGGGGGTATGTTGAGATGGTGGTGTACTTTTACAGCAAAAGAACAGGAAGTATTGGGAGACTGGACAGGCAGGTACCAGTACTGTACCAAAATCAGATTTGTAGCTGCATTTCTTTTAAGCATATTGCTGTCGCATTTATTAGATTATTTTACAACACACGAAAGCTTTTAGTCTGATTCCCTGTTTAACCTTTCCACATACCGGTACTAAGTCTCTTTAAGCATCATTCAAATACAATTTGTTTGGTATGCCATGACAGTACTGAGTAAATTGAAAAATTATTAATTAAAGCCATGATTGACAGAGACAAATAAGGATAAACAATCAAATTAAAAAGTAATTAATATAAATGATTTTGGGAAAAACAATTTGCTCATGATTTTATGTGTCAAATTATTACATTTTACTGGCCATAATAAGTTTGTTCTTCCTGATTGTGCTTGTTTTTTTGTATCTTTTGACATCTGGTTTGAGCAAATGCAATATAATATAGTCAATAACATATGATCTATGCCAAAGAGACTACCTAGAAGTGAGCTGTTCCACTTGCCTTCTCTGCTCCAGGCAAAGCAGGCTGCCAGGTTAATGTCCCATATGCAAAAGAGCAATGCCTCCTGTCTGTGATGTGATAGCTCTCCCAGATACCCTAGTCAATGCACTTTGATGTCGCAAAGGCTTTTTTCAATGTGTTAGGAATATTTCAGTGACGCCTATTAGCACATCTGGCAGTATGAGGAAGAAATGAAAAACCTTGCGATTACTTTACGAATCTTCTTCTTGGTGCAAAATTCACAGTCTCTTCAGATGGTGCCGTAGTGAGAGTAGGACTACTACACCCTTGTTCCACAGTATTTACCAAGTCATTCTTAAGGCATTAATTATTCTAATAGACTTTGAGTGGAAACATCATTATCATTTTAATTACATACGCAAGAGTGAGTGAACCTCTCTCATCAAGTGAAATGCATTTATCTTAACCCTGTAATTGCAAACCGTGTAATCTTTTGTTGCCACTAATAAAATGCACTAAACAGTCATATAACATTACATACATGAGCATCACCAGTTTGCCACCATTCCTTCTGTCTTCTTTTTGATGGATACAAATGACTACTGATGAGGTTTGTCAATAAATAAATAAATAAATGAATAAAAATAACCCAGATAGTAACTGATAATTGGCCCCTGTTTCACGTCTTGTTAAAGTTGACCTATCTGAAGACAAACTGTTTATTACTGCCAATAATAGTATCCCACACCCACACACATGTGCAATGATGAAGACATAATCTTGTGTTATGGCATTTTGCTTGATTGGGGTGTTTAACCCTTTCTTCTTCTAAAATAAACGGTTTTAACCAACTGCTTCCACCAAACATTTTCCTTGCATGTGTAGTTCTTTGCTGGACACTAATACAGAGACTTAGCCTTGAAGCTGAGGACAGTCAGCAACAGGCAACTCAATAACATTATGAATCTCTTATTGGCTGTTGCAATTGCTATTTTTCATAATCAGAAAATGGAAATAATCTCCAAGCATTCAAAAGCTGCCATGTAGCTGCACTGACTGAATTAAGAGTGTTAATTGAGTTCACCCTTGTGATCCCATGCACAGATAACCCAGCCAGCCTTTGTCCAATAGAAGTGAAAGTGTGTTTGCAGAGACTACTGTATGTATGACCTTGTCCCTTTATGTGCAAATGTCCTGTTTGCACAAAAGATTTGCAATGGTTTTCAAACTGTTAAAATACCCAATTTAAGGGCAATTTAACAACATTTTGTGTTACCAGTCTAATTAAACAGACTTTGTCTCGGCAGCAGAGGGGATTTAATGTGGATTTACCAGTTTTGTTATTTGTAATACATGTTTTGCTGATCCAATTTACTCACATTGCTTTGCTTCCAGTTTGTTCACAGTTTTTAATTAGAATGGAAAGGACATAGTTTAATTTCGGGAACCTGGGTCATAAGAGCCATGTAACAGTTTTGATTCCAGAAATTATTGTGATTTTTACAATAGTTTACATGGTTTACATGTATCCAAGTCTTTATGGACTATGTTGTATTTCCAAGTAGAATGGAATTACTGTGGTTGTAAAAGTAAATAATGAAGTATTTCATTAAAGACTTCAAAATCATAGTCACTGTTGCATGTATTGTATGATACCAAATTTAATCATGATATAATCGGCCATGGTTATCTCACGCCCTTGTGCAGTGAGACATTTTGGACTTGACAGACATTCGACTCATTCATATTTCAGATAAACGGGAGGGGTGATGTCAGCTTTTACCGGAAGCGCAACAATGAAGTCACTGACAAGGCGTTGTGGTGACTCACTTTGTACAGGGTCAATATGGTGGACGACCAGGAGGAAGTGCTGTGGCGGGTGCTTTGTTAATAGGCCTGTGTAGCCTTTAATGGTACGTCGTTAGTGTCGGGAGGGTAGGGAGTTGTCCCTGTGATCTGCCCCATAGGCCTCTCCCTCCCTCCAGCCCACAGCCCTCAAATACATAATTCAGGACGTAATGGATGTGATTCCTGAGTGCACTTACCACCTGATCACTCAAGGCCTGATGCTGCCTTAAGAGCTGTCCACTCCCCTCGTCCCTCACAGATGCTCGTCTGCTCATGCAATTTATGGGATTTTTTAAAGAGTATTTTGAATGGATGCTTGTGTGGTCGAGTGTGCCGGGGAGGACATTTTCAAGACTAATGATCATGCCACAAGATCAATTTCTAGAAAACCTTATGGCGAGTCATTTAGAGTGATAATTACCCCCCTGTAATAAGCTTTTATCTTTGCGATCTGTCTTTGTTCTGACAAAACAAAGTGGCAAAAGCAAAGTTGCAAAAACTACACTGGACAAGGGATAGTAAAACATGCAGATTGTGTTGTTAAGTGTGTCTATGTAACAATCACAAATAGAGTTCAATATTTTGATACCTATAAGGTTAAAAACTGGGGTTCAACCAAAAGTCAGAACTTAATTACCTAGGAGAACCTCTAAATCTACAATATACATTTGTCAGATGAAACATCGTATGCTTCCTTTTAATATTGCAATGACATTAAATGAACGTGATGTACATTTCTCAGCCACATACAGTCTAATCCCTGGATGGTCATTTCAATCATCTCTGACCCAGCTTCTTTTAGGCATAACTGAACAATTTAAACAGCATCAAAGTGGTTTCCGCTTATAGGGTGTCCACATTTTTGGAGCAAGAAGACATTCATTTAGAAGAACATCATTTATCACCAAACTCCTAACAGTGCTTCCTTTTAAGATCTTTTATTGAACTCCATTGTGGAATCAAAGTGAAAAATACAAGAGCTTTTCGAAAAGATTTAGTGCAGTAGAAATCCATTTGCAACTTTGTATTTGGAATTTCAGCTTTTCGTGGAAATATGGTTGGATTTCTGATTTGTTTTTGATTGAAGAAGAAATGTTTTGCAGATTATCTTGGTTGACAGAAAGTAGGCACTATCCTATCCCTTCAGTTGAATATAGTTATTTTATGAATGTTATTTGCACATGTGAGAAGCACAGGTGTAGTTGAAAGTGGAGCCCTTCTTTTGAGCTTATTATCGTGAGCCTAAGCCATTATTCTCACTCCACCTACACCATTAACCCACAGCGGAGCTACCACTGTTTCGACCATGTTCTCTGGGAATTGCCAATGGGCCTTCAGGGGCTTTCTGTAAATCACAAAGCGAGGTAAACATGTGGAAAAAACAAGTGTGCCTGCCTACCAAGATCTAAATTTAACATGCTTTGAAGTCAGTCAGACAGTTGGTACTTTTGATCTTATATTATCTGCTTAAAAATCAACCATGGCTGAAAAACACACTGGATGGAGAATGAATAAATAAATAATCTTAAGGAAATTACCCTGTCTGGGGCTGTAAGATACGTAATTTCATGAGTCAACCATATATTATATTACTATATCTAATTTCCAGACTTTAGGCTATGTTAATGTTGCATCAGTAACTAAGATACATAGCAAGTATTTAATGCACATTTATAATAAGTACAATATGAAATGGTACTCTGAAAAAATAACTTGAGTCTTTACAACCTGCCCCAGGAAAACATTGAATAAGCTCAGTATAAGCTTTGGGTGAACTTGAGGGGATTTGGTCTTTTCACCGCTGCCAAAATCATATTTCCTCAATATAAAGCCCCTCGTTATTTTCTTTTGTGCCCTGTCTCCACGTGGGAACACAAGGCTGATCCCCCACAGCAGCAGGTCTGCACAGGTCTGCCTCTGCCTCCCTGGGACGTGTGTGTGCACTCGCAGACAACAGGGGTTTTACTCACTGCACTAACAATGGTGGGCTCGACAGGTGGGAGCGCGCCAGTGCGGCAGGGCCCGCCCCCCCGCCCCCGTCGTCTG
>KN486994.1:73103-95773 GCA_000787095.1 Periophthalmodon schlosseri | reverse complement strand
GGCCCCCCCCCCCCCGCCGCTGTCGTCTGCAGGTGTCTGGTGACCACACACGAAGAGCCACATCAACATTGTTTTCCTGCCTGAGGGGGCGAGGGAGGGGGCAGACCATGCCATAGAAAATAGTGTGATTTATCTAACATAGGCAGCAGCACACTGTGGACTATTGTGGCCTTTGAATACTTACATTTTAGTAAAACTGTTTTTGGTTTTCCCGCTAAAGAATGTTATAAGTCATACCATTTGGCATTTCCCTTCAAGGACAACATTAATGTCACTTTGCATGCATAGATTTTTTACACTAGTTTTATGTAGAAGGCTCTACCGATTGCAAGCTTCAACATTTGCACAGGAACGGGTAGCTGAGTGTGACCCTTCTATTTTTCTTGTGTCACATGGGAATATAAAGATGTCATACTTAAGGTTTGTTTGTAAAATGTGCTATAGAAATAAAGTAGTAGATTGCATTGGAAAGTAGATATTTACTTTTATGACATGGGAGATGACAGATTACTAGCTCTGTTCTGCTGACTGAAAAATCACGTGCACCTAACTTTGTTTTAAGAGTGTTTTTTGGAAAAGTTTAAAAATGGTCAATTTTGGTGATAAAAAGTTGATTAGAAATGCAAAATCTACAAAACTGATTCCAGACTTTGTTTTAATTGCGTGACACTGCAAGTTATGAAACAAATATTTACTAACAATGAGTTCCAATATTGCCACAGCTGTGCATCAGTTGTGCTTCTTCGTCATCTCAACAAATCCCATCGCACTGTTACACAAAATACTAATATTTTGGATGAACTTTATTGATAAAAGTATGAGAGAATGGATGCTTTATTAAAAACTGGACAGACTCGGGTGGCTGTGTACTGCTGGACTGTGAGAAACATTTTCAGAAAATGAGCTCCTTTGTCCCATGTCACTGTGGGTTCCCCCCTCAAAGACCATTAGATACATTTCGAAGGTCAAAATGACGTATCTTAGGACTGTCTGGAAGCATTCTGTCCCTTTACAACAGATGGTGTAGCTTAAAATGAGGCTTGCCAAATGGCTCTTCAAATCGTGCAGTCCATTTGCCATTATGTGCTTTGTCTACTCCTGAAGTAGAGCAAACTTGCACCTTCTGCCTCCATGTAGGCAGCTGTCATTGTGTTATCCTAACCTATTTATATTGATGAAAAGATGCAGCAATGTACTCTGTCCAAAATGAATCCCATTAGCTTTCACCAGGGTTAAATAAAAGCAGATGTCCTTAATATTATCCTGTAACGCCACAGTCGGGAAATTACAGTAGGCAGACGAGCAAAATTACATAGCAGCATTATTAGTGATTACAATGTTGTTTCACACTTTTCTGTTCCAATGTAAAACTTCCCAAAGCGCAAGTAAAGGCAAGTCTGCTGCCAGTCATCCATCAGTGACGTGATTACAGCCTTTCCATCAACGCGGATGAATTGAAAAAGCAGAGATATTCCTGTTTGGTAAAAAAATAAAAATATAACTCCTTACCTTCTCACCTTGAAGAGATACAGTAGTGGAATTCAAATTTGCTTGTTATTGTCAGGAAGACGCTGGAGCTACAGTGAATACAAATCAAAACGAGTTGGCCCATACAGCTCATTTACTACCAAATTGCTACAAGGATGCTGAGGGGATAGACATGGCTGACAGAGCAATTTTGCAATAGCTTATAGCAAAACCACACACCTTCCAAAATGACAGCCTTGACAGCCAATAATGAGAGGATCAAGTTCCTATTTCAATGGCTATTTTTAGGTTCAAGAAGTAGCTGATCTGAATACTATATAGCGTTTCAATCTTAACATATTGTTAGTGTCATTCCTGTCTTGATTGTTGTCCTCCAAACTGGTATGAGTAACAGCACTTTATTCTATTATAAGCTACATCTCACATAATTTGCTAACAATGCTGAATAACCAAATGAAATCCTAATGCAGCTAAGGCCAACCTAAATTCTTCTTCACTATTTGGGGCAGCAGTGGCTCAGTAGTCAGAGCGCTTGTCACCCAACCCAGGATCAGTCTTTTGCCTATGTATGAATGTGGTGTGTGAGTAAGTGCTAAGTGGTGGTTGGAGGGGCTGTTTTTTGTTGTAGTTGTCCAGAGAACAAAATGGCTACATATTGTTTTAAATTACACTGAAAGTACACATTGCAGTCCCAGTCACAATGGGCTTTCTTTGTTTAGTCCTTAGCCCACCAACACCATTCACTATGAGAATCTAGCCACTTGCCTTATTGATCTAGCTGTATGTGTCAGCCCCCTCACCGCCAAAGCACTTCTGAAGCCTTCAAGTCTGTGTGGACACGTACCATGGGATCTCTATTCGCTGCACTTGCCTCATTTTCAGCACTTAATAACTTTGAGCCTCTCCTTTCTTCCTGGATACAGATAGATACTATAGCAACACACAGTTAGGGATGGTATAAGATGTGGAGGATGAGGAGGCAGGGGCGAAGGGGAGGCAGATGATTTCCCATGTGGGCAGTCGTCACCTGCCTCGTCACTGGGCCGCAGACATTTGAGAACATGAAAGGTGCCGTGTTGCTGTCAATTATGTGGTTGGCTATAGCTTTACACAGTCCTTATTGTGAGACAGGGTTATTCATGGAGTTAATAAGGAATTTAACAACAACTGTGTTACTAGGTGTTTGTTCTATTTGTACTACTACTACTACTGGGGTGGGTTACTCCACTCCACACACACACACACACACACACACACACACACACACACACACACACACACACACACTCCTAATCCTGGCTATTGTTGAGAATGAACTGAATGTACTAGAGATAGACTATTATATCGGTTTGACGATATATCGGCCTCATATTTGCACTTTTTTTGTGGATTAGCCGATATTTGGTTTGGGCTCACCAATTGCTGCGTAAAGCTTTATTTTAACACTAGTGCAATGATGGCATTCATAAAATGAAATTACACAGCTCCATTATGGGTTAGTAGCAAAAACAGGGTTGCGGATGTCTAAAAATTATTTCTATTGAGATTATTTTTCTTTATTATAATTAAATTATGCAGAGCAGTAAAAGTACAAGCAGTATTTATGTTAGTATTTAATTCAAATCCTATATTTATGGGGATAATTATCAAACTCGGCCTTACATATTGGCCCAAAAATTTTCGGCAGAGCTTATCGGCCATCGATTGCTCTGGATTCTAAACAATCAGTATCAGCCATGAAAACCCCATATCATTTGATCTCTACTAAGTGTTGCTACTACCATTTCTAGTCTACTCACAACAACACTACCACTTTGTTATCACATTTAGCGATTTCAATTTACATCTATACAACATTATTAGCACGTTTTCTTTACAAAGTTTAAGTATGTTTGAGTAAATCAAATGTATGTACTTCAGTGAATGTTTTGGTTGTCCCATATAACTTGTGCTACTTACATTTGCTTGTACATCAAAAGTCAAAAAGGTCATAGATTCTCACACTGTTGCCGTGGATTAACTTATCTGTTTGAGCAGCAGCAGTCTTGTCTTTTGCATGTGTCATTAGTCTCCATTGTGTTTTTCTGTAATCGGTTTTGATAAGGCTTACTGCTTTATACAGAATTATAAAGGTTATCCTACAAGCTGAACAGAATTATACTGGAATATTAAAAATGGCTTTTTGAATTTGAAATGTAAAGTGATAACCCAGACACTGCAGAACTGGAACCCTGATAATGACTTTTTGGTCAGAATATGAGTAAAGCTTTGCCTGTATGTCTTGCCTGAAGTTATTACTTGTTGGCCTACATACTGTTCTACAAAACCATATGTTAGTAGTTTGCATTTGATTATCTTTACTTCTTAAGCTGAGTTTGTCTTTTTGAGTTTTGAAAATATATTAATTATAATGACTAGGGGTGTGCTAAAAAATCGATACATAGATATATATCGATATTATTAAAATCGATACAGTATCGATTCTCCATTTTCTATTATCGATATTCCCCCCGGAAGAGAAGTGAGAAGCGTGCAAGAGAAGCGAAAATAGAAAAATGACACAGACTCTAACGTGCATTATATCTGCCAAGGTCTATGTCTGTACAGTGTCGTGGAGAACCCAGGCTTTCGCCTTATGATAAACACATTAGATCAACGCTATGTGATTCTCGCACGTAAACACTTGACGGAGGTAGCGGTCCCGCGAATGTACCAGAGGATGAAGGATGCCGTTAAAACCAGCCTAAATGCAGCACCGAGAGTGGCCTTTACTTGTGATGGCTGGACGTCCCGTGCCACGGAATCGTATGTAACCATTACGAGCTATTTTGTCAACGAACACTGGAAACTAATTTCCCACGTTTTACAAACTGGAGCTATGCATGAAAGTCACACAGGGACTAACCTTGCGGAGCTACACACCCGACTATTGTGACTGACAAAGCCGCGGTGGAGCTCACTTGTATGTTGCATTTCAAGTGCTTTGCCCATACGCTCAACTTACCTGTAGTTGGCCGTCTGTTGGGTCGCGTGAGACGCATTTTAAACTTTTTCAGGCGAAGCACAACGCCACGTACTCCGTCAGAAGCCAAATCAGCATTATTCTAGGTTTAATGAACGTTCTATGTGTGAATATGCAGCATTTGGTTTTAGAATCACAGCAATGATTTAATAGCTACGTTGTGAGCTCCTTTAGATCAGTCAAACTGCACGTGCCTTTGTTCAAGTAATTGCTGAGCTCCTATAAGCTCTGGATGATGATGACCAATGCAACTGAGCACTTTTTTGAGGTTGTATAGTTTTAGTTAGAAACATGCATTTATCAGTCTTTAATTTTCAATAAATGGAAGATAAATGCACCACTTAATGTTTTATTTTTTGTGAAAATGCGGTTTATCATTAAGTAAGAGGCTGAAAACCTTTATTTTTTTCTGAATCGTACCGTATCGATTTGAAATATATTGTATCGAATCGTATCGTATCGAAAATGCACTGTATCGTATCGTGGCCTGTGTATCGAGGTACGTATCGTATCGGCAACTTCTTGGTGATACCCAGCCCTAATAATGACCTCATCTTAAATGAGTTGTTTGGCAGCAACACACTTGGGTGCCTCATGAACACAATGTGGTCAGTGTAGATCATTTATGTCAATGGAAATCATTAATCAACTGAACAGATGAATTGAATCAGACTTGCAAAGTGTGTATCTTTGTCCATGTACCTGGAGAACTCATTAAATCCCTGCTCTGAAAGTTTACAATTTCCAAAATCTTTCTACCAAAACCTGCATGTCCAGATAAAGGTCGCTGACGCATATAAGTCAGTTCATTAGATTTACATCAGGATGAGGTGAAATAAAAAACTACCTGGTGTGTGATTACTACACTGTTTTCACCTGCTATTGTATTGCTGTAAGATGGATGAGGTTAAGGTAAAAGTCACCAAAATGACTATGGGAACTAGTCACTGTGAAATCGAGACTCAAGACTACAGTCCAGTGTATAAGTAGGCCTATAGTATTTGGTTGCTTAGCTGTTTTGTATTTATGTCAAGGTGGAAAGTAAGTAACTTGACCATATTACTCAAGTCATTTACTGTAACTTAAAAACCTGTGACCTATATTCTGTATAAATAGAAAAAAATAAAAATGTGTTGAAATAAGTTAATATTTCTACAAGTGCATGCACACCTTGCAATCAAAGTTCCTGGGTTAGGTGTGTAGAAATAACTTGAAGTAGCTTAGACAATTTTGATTTCTTCATTGGTGGTATTTTTCCAGTTTTGTAAAAAAAAATAAATAAATAGAATTGACAAGCCTAGTGAATTTTGATGGACCATGCCATTTTCATCAATAATTTCATCAATTTTTCCCAATTTACAATTTTCCCAGTGAAAAATTAAGCAACAACTTTTGTGTATGGTAAAGGGTGAGTGCCTTTCTATTTTACATAGAATACAAACTTTATGAATTAGTTCAAAACACATGAGAAAACTTATTGTCATGAATGAGAAATGGAAATGACTTATCTTCATCTTTTGGCTTATTATTTGTCTAAGTGACTGTCAATGTACTGCTACTCCTTGTCATTTATTTAGACACGATTGTAGGTGAGGCAAATCCCAGACAAAGCTGCCAGTCAGAGTAGGAAATGGGACTTAATTGTGCTGAAGTTGGACAGTGCCTTGCTTATCCCTTTTGTATGTTGAAGGATTCCCAGTGAAAGTGTCACTTGCTGAAATATACGGCACAGTTTGTTTTGTCCCGTGCTGTCGGTAATAAATGTCGCCAAACCTTATTTAAATGCAGGGATTGTATCAGAGTGAGTGCAACGCTGCATTATCTGTGTTTTTTCAAATAGCAGCGTGTTGTGGGTGAGTTAGACGGCTTTGATGTTTATAAGCTATTCCATCTTTCTGGATGGTGCTGTAAGAACTGATTATAGTCATCACTGTGTGTGGATACACTACACTATGGCTCTCAGTACCGGCTGGGTAGAGTCATGATTTGCATTTTACTCAGTAGAAGACAGACAACATAGTCCATTTAAAATTATATTTACTTGAGAGGTACTTTAATGTTTCACTTTTTTATACTAACAAATAATAGTATACATATGAAGGCCATGTCAGAAGGCCAGGGATAAACAAAAAAACTTTGCTGTCTCCAAGCAAATGTTTGATAGTTTTAACAAGAACAAAACCATGTTTTTTTCCTGCAAAGTGGGATTTATAATCAGAAAAAACAAAACAAGCAAAAGAATAGGAAGGAGACCGTTTATGCCTTCTCATCCTGACTCCACAACTGTGCAAATATGCCTAGTGGGGCCTCGGAGTGAAAACTGTGTGAACAATGGTAACTATGGTTAAAAATGTCAACTGTGGTTCTGTTTACCAAATGAAATAAAATAATGTACCAAAGTCTTAAATATGCATAAGTTCATTATTAGGCATTTGCACCATTTGGCTACAATTTAGAAGCAAAGTTTCTATGAAATTTCTTTACACAACATCCAAGCTATTAGATTTACTTTGGTTAGAGCACCTTGAGCTCTATAATTATGTCTTACAAATAAAAAAAGTAAAATTGAGCTGTGCCTAATTTGCATTGACCTGTGACGGTTTATTTCCCCTTTAAACTCTCTGGCTCTAGCACATCACTTCTTCCCTTTGAGATCCTTGGACTGCACCCTCCTCTCCTTTGCCTTCTCAGGCACACTGTCTCCATGGCGATACCATGAAAAAAAATTTGGAAAGGGAGCGGTTACTTTTACCAGAGGGCCTGTAAAATTAGACAAGCTCTATAAAGACTGCTGTTCTTTGAGCCCTAAGTGGTATTGATTGGAGAGTGTCAGTCAAATATGTGCAGAGAGGGACTTCACTTAGGGTCTAACAGTTTTCAGTTTTTGCTCATGTCATGCTGTTTTTGACCAAAAGTTATTGATACAATGTGTTTCTCTGTCTTTTGCAGTGAGCAGTTTGAATACTGTCTTTGGTCTTTATGGAGAGACACTGGAGATCCCATGCAACAAAGGAGCCACAAAGGAAGAAATCCTCATGACTAAATGGAAATATGTAAGTCGCCACAGAGGTCAATTGATTCATGGTTGAAGTGCGTCTGACACCCACTCATTATGTCGGAGCCATGCCCAGTCTTGAGTGCACTGTGCATTAGAGCATGCATCTGTCCCTACCCTTATGACATCCCCATCAGCTTTTATTTGAATGCAACTCAATGGTTTCGATCACTGTAACAATACCATTTTGCTTTGCTGCACAGGACAAAGGTGATGGGATCCCCGGAAATCTGCTGGTCAAAAAGAAAAACGAGAGTGTGTCTGTGAGTGCTGGAGATGAGTACAAGAGCAGAGTTAGCCTGGCCTCTAACTCCAGTCTGCTGCTGTCTGAAGCCAGGCTGAGTGACCAGAGGGCCTTCACCTGCATGGTGGTGGCTGGGGCAGACATCAATGAGTACACAGTCAATGTGGTCATCTACAGTAAGTAGCCAACAAACACAATTATAGTTCACTTGTGCACTGTGCAAATTTTTTTTTTGTTTGTTTTGGGGAAAAAAGGTTTCTCTAATGAGCCAAAGAACAACAACAGTAGTGTGATTCCAGATCACGGTTGAGAGTGAGAGCTATATATATTCACATATATTTATTCACTCAGTAAAAGATAAATTAAGCGTTTTAGGGATCTTTAGCATTGCTTGCGACTTCTAGTTTTTAATTGTCCTTTTGTTTCTTGGGATGTAGCATTTTCTTCTTAGCATTTTGTAAAACAAAGCTGATGGTTCTATGGGTACTTTGACCATCGTTAACATAAGTTTTTGTATTGCAGAGACGCCCCTTGGCCTGGAGATCACTGAAAAGGCAGAGGAACTGGAAATTGGCAAGAAAATTAAGGTGAGTCGTTTGCTGATAAACATCTCTGTTTCTGCCTACATCATTTGGAGCTGTAAGAGTGAAAACATTCGTTTGGGTGGAGGTATCTTGAGGCACAACAAAGCTTGTGTCACTACTGTAATGAGTTCTTTGAAGTGATTCTCATGAATTAGTAAAGAGCAGACCCTCCCTGAGAGTAATTAAAATACCCACCGGAACCAAAAGACCTGAAAATGCTGTAGGCAATTGAAGGTCTGTTGCTCATAAAGGCCTGACTCTGTATATTTTTGAGAAGATAAGAATAAATATATTGCTATTTTAAATCTGTAAACCCTATAGCCCGTGTTGACCATTTTAAAGGTTGTGTTTATCTTGTTTTGCAGCTTGGGAAATGTATTGCACAAGATGCCAACCCAGCAGTAAATATCACATGGCTCAAGAACAATAAACCACTGCTGCAAGATGGACAAGGTATTACTTCCAAATGTCTTTAATGCTATGAAATGAATGACTAAATTCACCCACACATATGCTTTATCACTGTAGATGTTTTATATTGTATTTTGTGTTAGTGATTGTCATGGGAAACAGGTCAGCTTTTCTTAGTTATTTTATTTTGCCTGTTGCTTAGGCATCAACATCCAGGACTCAGTGCAAGTTGACCCTGTGACGGGCCTCTCGACCACCACCTCTGTGCTGATTTACTCGGCACAGAAGGAGGACACCGACGCCCAGTTCAGCTGCAGCACCGAGGACAGCCTGGGGCAAAAGTTCAGCTCCTCTTCTGAGAGCTTCACCATCACCTGTAAGTCTTTGTACTTCTTTTACATTGTGTGTTGACTTTCTGGTGCGCTCATGAATCAATCACAAAATATAGGGCGATTATACCTGAGGGACATTGGTGGAAGGTATTGAAGTACAAGTAATAAAATGCTGTACTTAGTAGAATTTTTAAGTATCTGCACTTTACTTCAGTAGATTTTACAGTGGATACTTTTTACTTTTACTTTACTACATTTGAGAGCAGATATCTGTACTTTCTACTCCATTTTTGAACTGGACTGAAAAGTAAAAAGTACTTTTCATATGATTTGAGGGGTTATTTTTACCACTTTCGTGGTAACATCCTGACTAAAGTTTTCGAGTTCAAGCTTCAGCTTTGAGTAAAACAGAAATAAATACACAAAATTCAGAAGAAAAATTATTAAATTGATTCATATTGTTACTGTCAACCAAAATCTGTATAATTTTTAATCAATATTACTACATTTAACACTTTAACAAATTAACAACACTTGTGTGAAATACTTTTACTTTTTATCGGTACTCTAAAAGTACATTTTTATGGGAACTTAAATACTTTTACTTAAGTAGATTTTTTCATGTAATACTTTTACCTTTACTTGAGTAACTTTTTACCTCTGTAACTGTACTTTTACTTAAGTAACAAAATTGAGTACTTCATCCACCACTGCCGAGGGACCTGTTTGCCACTGTTTAGAATAAATGGCCAAAGTATGACTTTAAAGTTTTGATGGAGGACTTTGTCATGTGTAACTTGCAGTTGCAGTTTTGTGTCTTTTATGTCTTGAGCATAACTGGTGGTGGGCTTACCAAAAGCTGTTAGGATCACATGCCCCTCTTTCACGCTGAGCATGTTCTTGTCTTGTATTCTGTGAGCAGACTCGACAGAGAACATCATGCTGCAGGTCATCGCTCCTGAGCCTCTCGTTGAAGGTGGCAATGTGACTCTGAAGTGTGAAGCAGATGGTAACCCCGCTCCCACCAGCTTTAACTTCCATCTGAAGGTGTACTACTTTTACTTATTCAGTCATGCCTCTAATGACTTGACTTGTACAATAATAATTGTATTGATCTGATCTTTAAAGGGAAAAGAGACAGTGAAAGTGGAGAATGACAACACCTTCACCATCACAAATGTGTCCCGTGACACATCCGGTGAATACAAATGTTCCCTTATTGACAACCCAACAATGGAAGCCTCCAAGGACATCACAGTCAACTGTAAGAGACTGACACATTCCTACACTGCATATCTCTTTGCAGAAAGCTTCTCTCTGGTTAAGACTGAAAGTGAAAAGAGTTGTTCAATGGAAAGCTTGCCTGCCTTGTCTCTATTCTGTATAGACAGGCTTAGTGTCAACCTTGGAGCCTCTAATAAGCTGCATCTGCAGCACTGTGTAGTTACCATCAATGTCTCTAACTTTTCAAGGCCTCTGAACTATACTTCTCAATGCTCTCTTCTTCTTTAGACCTAGACATCAATTTAAACCCCACGGGGAGTGTGGAGAAGAATGCAGGTGATACCCTGGCTGTAAATCTGAAGGTTGATGCTTCTGGCGAATATAAGGTCTCCTGGACAAAGGTAAAATATGGTCCACCCAAATAAATCCACTCAAAATCACTGGATGGTTTGCAACAGTTCTGTTTTTTTCTTTTCTAGGATAATGTTAAACTGGACAAAGAGCCTAAGTTTACCAAGCTTACATACAGTGACGCTGGACTGTACGAGTATGAGGTGACACTGGGGGCATTAATTGAAAAAGCTTCATTCGAGCTGGTTGTTCAAGGTAAGAGCTTGGAAGGTATCAGGTGAAAGGGGTTCTCCTGAGTCCCTTTTCTTTTTCAACATCTAAAGTCTTTTCTCTCTGGTAGGTGCTCCTGTTATCAAACAGCTGCTTAAACAGCGCAGTGAGGATGGGCGAAACAAAGTGCTCATCTGTGAGGCTGAGGGCTCCCCAAAACCAACTGTTTCCTGGAGCATCAATGGAACCTCGGTATATAACTAATACATTTAAAACACTGACAACATAAAGAAAACATATCAACTTACACTACATTTAGGACACTGTAGGACACTGGATATGGAGGGGGTAACGGATATTTATAAATGTACTGCATATCCATGTTTATATAAAGGTGTGTTGGCAGTTTGTCTTTGTGTCTGGGGATTTCCCTCAGAGACTCCAGCATCTACTGTATGCCCCAAAGACTTGTCCTAGTCTCACGTACTGATCTAACATTGCCCCCTAGTGTTCAGAATTTGTCAGTGTTGAATAAAATATGACTATCTTGTTACAATGCAATTCTTGTGTTATTCAGTCTAATGAAGGTCCTTTCATCAATGGAAAAATCACTCATAAGATCACCGTAGTGCCTACAGCCAATCTGACTGTTTCCTGTACAGTCTCTAACGACTATGGGATGGACACCAAGGTTATCAATGTATCATCCCGTAAGTAATTCAAGCCTTTCTTTAAATTGTATTTTCCCCAAACAATACTTTTTTCCGCCTTTGTAGATGTTTACTTTGTCACTAACTGGTTTCTGGCATTTAAATGTTTCTAAATGTCATGAGCATGATATCTTTGGAACATAGTCAAGATGGTAAAAATGTGCACAAAACAATAAAAGTCTGGGAGTAACAATTACAAAGTCAACATAGTTTTATACAAAGCTTCACTTTACATCACTACATATTGTTTCTTACAATTTTATGCTTTCATTTTGTGCATGCATTGAACCTAGCACTCACCGCTTTTCCATTCCTGAGTGTGTGGAGTTGCACTTCAGCTTTCTTTGCCTTTGTTGTGTCTTTATATGTTGGGATGCTGGGTGTAACCTGTTCTCTCCTCTTTGAAGTACTTGCATGCTGTAGCGTAGCAGTTCTTTTTAGCAAATCTTAGTCTGTCTTTCTGTTGTGCTGCTTTTATTTTTATTTTTTTATTTTGGTTGGACGTTAATTTTTATTTTATATCTGATTTCAGTATTTGAGGAGGTGAGAATGGATAAACGAGGTAAGTTGTAGTGGTCTTCTTATTTGTTAGAAACAGTGTGGGAGGGGTAAGTGAGGACAATGGTGTGATCAAGAGTACTAAAACTCCTCTTTGAAGCTTTGGATACTTGAATTTGGACCGCAACAGTAATGTCCTAGTTAATGTTGCAGGAGGCATGGAGCTACCAGCATCCTAACAGTGCCAGCATTATTCATTAATCCTTAAACTGTGCCACATTAACATTGTGTATAACATGGCAATTCATAACATGCAACATGTATGTGCCCATTCATCAATGCATATGCTTAAAATATCTTTAAATAACTTGTCATCTAATCATTTTATTTGTTTCTTTGACAGATCAATCAGAAGATGGTGACCAAACCAAACTGGTGGTTGGTGTCGTTGTGGGTCTTCTTGTTGCTGCTCTTGTTATAGGACTGGCCTACTGGGTTTATATGAGAAAATCCAAGTATGTTATATTTTTATGATAATGAAATAAATTTAAACTTGAAATGAACTAAGCATTGTTTGGTGTCTTAACAGGCAGGGGAGTTGGAAAACCGGTGAAAAGGAAAGTGGTTCTTCTGAGGAGGAGAAGAAACTTGAGGAGAAAGTAGAGGAGAACAGTCAAAAAGCTGAAGTGTAAAGAATGCATCCAACCTGTGGAGATGTGAAAGGTTATTACGCTTAAATGTCTTTTTCTGCAAAATGCCCTACCTGGTTGTTTCCACTCAGGTGTCAGCATTGATTATTCTGTGAACCTTCTGCTCTAATAACGTTTAGTGTCTGCACTGTATTTCACTAGGTCTCCTTTTGGCCTCCTATTTCAATATTCCTATGCTATATTGTTCATAGTTCTCTGCACATCCATGACATAAATCCTTTTTTTAATTTAACGTATGAATGAATGTGTTATTACAATAATTGTTAGAACATTTTTTAACTACTACATGCTCCAACACTATAAAAGCATGCACAACTTGTATCAACATTTGATGTATTTTCTCTTTACAGTGGATCTTTGCACATTTCTCTTCACCTCTTTTTGGAAGAAAAAAATTGTACATTGGGATGAAGACAGTTTGGATTTGGTTTCAGGGATCATTGACTAAAGCATATCCAAACTCCCCTTGACTCTTGTACCCCAACCCCATCCAACCATTCTTAAAAAAATGAGTGGATACTTTATGTGATATACATTAACTTGTCTGCACTACTGATCGATGTGTAAACTGTTGACTATTAGGATTTATGCTAGAATGAACTTTTTTTGAAAATGAGAAAATGCATATCTGTTTTTGGTTTCCTTAGTTGATGCAAGTGATATTTTAGTTAAACCGGGAGCCTTTGTTGTAAGAATGTTGGACTCTTTGCCTTTGTACACATAGCAAGCGCAGATAGGTTCCATCAACATTAATTTGTCAAATGTTCCTCTGCCTCCAACTGCTGTCTAAACATGTTTACTTGAAGATTTGTTTTTTTAAGGCACCATTACATTAAGCTGGATAAGAAGACTCCTGAAAGGGCTATGGGTATATTCTTATACTCAACTTGGTTAGTTAAGATTGAACTTTATACTTTTTAATCTCATAAGAGAAAAGGTGGATTTCAGATTTACATGAGAAGCTGGTTGAAGTAGAGGATTTGCCATGCTTATGTTCCATTTGTTATAATTTTATGAATGTGCTTTTCATTTCATTATGTTTACAAGCATTTAGTCTATAGAGAAAAAAAGAAAACATACACATGCCTTGATTTTAATATCCATACATAGTTTACACAAAATGTTTTCTCAATTAAAGTCCCAGGGACTGCTGAAAAGCTCTGTTAATAAATCTTCCTGTAGTAGTTTCCTGTTGTGAGTATGTGCACTAGGTTTCATGCTTTCATGTTCACTTTGTGTAGAACTACAATGAGATACACTGAGCTGTACAACTCATTATTTGGTCGTTAACAAGTGCAGTTAGAAAATATATCACACCAGGATGTATTGTGAACAATGTGATATTTGTTTTTCTTAGCTATTTATATTGTACATGATCGTTTTTGCTTGTAGGCAAACACCACTGTCATGAAATCATATCTTGAAATATAATAGCTACAGGCAAGGTTGCCAAAGTTATGATTGGCCAGTAAATCTTTCAGCATAATTGAGCAGATTCCGCATGTGATAAGTTTGGACTCTCAAGCTGCTGTTTGTTGACCATTTTGTGTAAAAACCATCATAATTGGAAGTATGACCAAAGAAAGTGAACATTGCCATGCAAGTATTGTAAATATCTGTTTGTTTTTGTACTTTTGTTTAAAATAAAAGTGTACATTTTGAAACGTCATGTTCAATTATTATGACGTTATTATTATTATTATTATTATTATTATTATTATTATTAGTAGTAGTAGTAGTAGTAGTAGTAGTAGTAGTAGTAGTATTAATAGTAATAAAATATCAAATATTCACTTTTGTTGGCCAACGATACTAATGAAGTTATCAATGTGAGCCTGTACTGCCATCTTGTGGCTATGGTTCAATATGGCACCGCCAATTCGACCAGTGAGTGTTCCAGTAATCACTGACAGTCGTTTCACTCAAGCTTACTCTTATAAACAATAATAGATGACTGGAGCTCAGCATCATGACATGAAACAGGTAAACTATACAACAATGCAAGCTGACCATAGTGTTCACATTGATGCTTTCACTAGAAAATATACACCCTCTTTCTGAAGGCAACTTAAATTCTCATAGCTTTCCTCAAGTTGTTGGGTGACAAACAAGAGTTAAGCCCAATGAATAGAGCATTTAAGATGCTAAATGTTAGCCTTAATTTAAGTTATGTATAAAATACAACATTTACAAAACAGGTCAATACATTTAGGCTAGATTAACAACGTTTTATTCTTGTAAACCACAGTATTTAGTACTTTTGAACTGAACACACTTTAACAGCCATGATAAGTATTGTTTCAGAATATCTCTAAAAGGTTTGCATGTCCTCTTATCAAAAAGTATAAAATGTCACTTTAGTGAGTTATAGTTTGATCTTTTTAATATGGGCTACTTTATGCACGGATGTCTCAAAACCTTTATCATTTCTGTCATATATTGTGTATATTTGAAATTAACTCTCTACTATTAGGTAAATAAAGTGTAAAAACTGTGTTTATTGAATTTATATATATATATATATAGTTCAATGCTTCCAAAATATATATTGGAGAAAAAAAAACAAAACAAAACAACAAACTTTCTCACCCTCCATAGTACTGCACATTTCTGGACTGAGATGTCTAATGTTTTTCCCGGGATCCGCTGTAGCCATTCCTCCAATTTGGGGCTCACTGTCCCGAGTGCTCTGATCACGAGCACCACTGATGCCTTCTGCTTCCAGGCCTTCTCCAGCGCTTATCTGAGCCCCTGGTACTTCTCTAGTTTCTCAAGTTCCTTTTTCCTGATGTTTCCATCACTTTGTATTGCTAGCTAGGTCAACCACAATGGTTATCCTCTGCTGTTTGTCCACCGCCATTACCATTCTGTCACTCTGTATCTGGAAGTCCCACAAGATCTTGGCTCAGTCATCCTCTACCACCTTTGGAGGTGTTTTCCACTTGAACTTTGAGGTTTCCAGTCCATATGCATATGTATCTGTACCCTATTGTCCCAGGGGCCTCTTTGCACAGCCTACACCTGTGGTGTTGTCTGGTGTGGTAGATCAGATCTGAGCCTCTGGTGCTTAAGGTCATGGCTGCGCCTGTGCAGCCATGAAGAGTGCCTCAGTGCTCTTTCTAGCCATTGAATTTCTTGATATTAGCCCCTTCATTTATGATCTGGTGGTACATCCCATAGGGGCTTGTCTTCCCATGATGGTACCTCCAGCCTCTGTTCTCCATTGTCTGAGATATTCTGTTGGGGTCTTTTCCTTGATGCATTTATGGATTATTATTATTTCATCCTGGACAGTGGCTCTCACGCTCACTAGTTCTTGGCCTCCTTCCTTGTGGCTAGTACACAGTCTCAAGATGCTAGATTTGGTATGGCAGGGATCCAATTACTTGCAGTTCATTTCAGTTCAATTGCTTCCAATATATATATTGGAGGCAATTGAACTGAAATGAAGTAAAACAAACAACTGACAATTTCAAAAAGAACAGGTTTAGGCACTTTGTCTTGTATATGTATAACCTGTGGAGCCCTAAAATTGATACTCAGTGCAACTCAGTGTTACATTCATTAAGATATCCTCTTAATATGATGGAAGAAGACTTCACATCTTTGTGTTTTTGTTTGAGAAAAGAACACAGCCTAAATATGCAGGTTTGTGTGTTAAACATGTGAATGAAACAAAACACAAATCTGGGTATGTTTTGATGAAGAAACAACATTATAACATAGATCAGAAAATAGCATAATATGGACCTTTTAAACTATTACTACTATTGCTTCAGATGCTGCTAAAACTATTTGTAGAATGTAACTCAAAAATACTTGATTGACCAAACATGCACAGTATTTCCTACAGCTATGATATCCTAGAGAAAGGTCCCCGGTGATGATCCACTGCACAAATGAGTCTAATACATAGGCCTAGACATTTTTTCTCCAGTTGATTTGGTTTGCACTTTTTTCCATAAAACTGAACTTCTTTGCGTAATTTTCAGACACCATTTTACTTGAGTAAAATATTACAGTGTAATTTGCGTAAACTCTTTGTTCCCACTGTGAGTTAGGTCGTTTTCACACTGCCACTAGTTGGGTCGAGGTAAAAGAGCATTACACATTAGCCACAGGTGAAAGAAAAGACCACCGCCTATAGGGGAAGCGAGCGTGTGCGCGCGTATTCACGGGGCTGCTGCTTGAAGCGCGTTGTCATAGAAATAAGTTTGGCGATCAGCTGATGGACTCTGGCGTGGCTCCTGGTGCGTGTTTGGAGGGTATGATGCTCGGTGTAGGCCTATGTGAACAAGGCCGACCCAAAAGTTAAGCAAATAGAACTAAATCTAGTGAGCACTGGGGTCGGTCCACAGAGCGCACTAACGTGCGAAAACCACCTAAATCTACATGTAACAAAAACTCTCTCTCTCTCTCTCTCTCTCTCTCTCTCTCTCTCTCTCTCTCTCTCTCTCTCATATCACTGATCGCCCACTTTCTGATTTTTGTGGTATGACCTTTGTGGTATGGTATAACCTTTGACAATCATATTTTATTTAGTATAGTATGTTTTGTCCTTTCAGACTATTTCTACCGTTACTAGGCCTATTACTCGAGTATAATAGTTTCCCCAAATACTTTTTACTCATACTTGAATAAATTTCGTTATTATTACTACTACTTTGTACAAGTACTTATTTTGAAGTAACTTTCTCTTACTTGAGTACAATTATTGTCTATTCTAATCACCTCTGAACCCTATGGGATCAGTCTTACACCAGGCATGTGATCTGTAAAACAAAATTTACAGCCTTATTTGTAGCTTAAATAGTGACCTTTTTAGTACCCAGCTGTCCCGGCACCAACATGTCTGTCTCAGGTCTCAGGGGCTATAAATGCCTCTGACACCCTAATGATAGGTTCCTTAGGCTTATGCTTGATTGGATGAAAAATAAACAAGAAAAATACAATTCTTCTTGAGTGAGGACACATATTGAATAATCGGAGGAATAGAGGTGTTAAACCTCCTAACTTGTGTAATTACTTACTAGGACTAGATATAACTATCCAATTTCAGATAGTGTCCTCTCATTTTGAATGTTGCTCAGCAATAGGCAATAGTTTGGGTCAGTCCCACCTAATTCCCCAAACCCAGCTAAATATTCTGATGTTTATACAATCATTTAAAATTGTGCTCCAACAAAATATTGTTCCCACAAGTCCATATTATAACGTATTTTGACCACTTTCCAGACTTCCTTTTCCATACAAACTTACTACAACTCCTCCAGAGGGGTCCCCAGGTGGGGGTTGGCTCTATGTTCCCACGTTTTATTTAAAAAAAACAAACAGTACAATAAGAGCTCATGACCATAGGTAACCAGAACAATATATACATTAACTGCATACTGAAGATGCCACACTGATCCAATTGTCAATTTCATGTGCCACCGTCCCCTCACAGAACAAGCTAGTGACTTGAGATACTCAAACTCCTCCTCCATTCCAATTCAGGACATGGGTTTGGGGTAGTGTTGTCATGATACTAAAATTTCAAACTCCATTTCAATACTTAGACTCAATACTCGATACAGATTCCAATGACATGATGATTGACAATAGAATGTCATATTCAACATTAAATCTAGTAGTAGTAGGACTTTCTTTTATATTACCATGTGGCTTTATATCTGTGTAATCCGTCAGTAATCCAGGT
Organism: Periophthalmodon schlosseri; assembly: GCA_000787095.1. Taxonomy (NCBI): domain Eukaryota; kingdom Metazoa; phylum Chordata; class Actinopteri; order Gobiiformes; family Gobiidae; genus Periophthalmodon; species Periophthalmodon schlosseri. The sequence continues at coordinate 77,236 of KN486994.1, read as the reverse complement.
ATGTTCCATAGCGGTCCATGGTCGCATACTAGTCTATGTGGTCTTATACTTGATACAGGTCAAGATCATTCTAAAGTTATTCAGGAAAAATTCACTTCTGTTCTGTGAATATGACTTTTTTGGTATCAATACTTGCTCAAATGAGTATCTAATTTAGATACTACTTTTAGTATTGATTAGTATCTGATTTCACAATCCGACAGAATCCTAGTTTGGGGCCTAAATTGGTATGCTATATCATATATTGGGTGCTCAATGGTTCTTGGGTTGCCGGGGGGTATATCCCACATTAGGTTCAGCATACAACAATCTGTGTATGCTGATGGTTCAGGTCTGATGAGACCAACATAAAACATCATAATCTATAAAAGCAAAAGATGAGGTCATATGTTTGTAAAACTGGACTTCTTCCAAATCTCAGTGGGTCAGGTAAGAACAGCAGTGGTAAAGATCAGCCCTAGAGTCTGACACACACTAAGAACAGGTCTTACTTATGGTATTGTGAACTAAGTTCCTACTTCGGTCATACGGGGAGGAGACAGTCCTTATCAATGGGCCCTGGTGGTACACCACCTGGGAGCCACACAGTACACAGTCAAACACATTCTCCTGTTTTACAACACAAGGTCTAATAAGTCAAACTCCCATGAACATTCAAGCACCCAATATACGGTACAACTGGTCAGTGTTCCCCAATGCTTCTTCTGAGGTTTGTCAGTCGCACTTAGAATGGCTGCAATTAACAATTCACAAAAACTGCAATTTTTAAGCAATTTAACTTCCAATGTAAACAACAAAATATCTGGCCTTATTATGTACAAAAACTGAGACCTCTTATCTGTTTTACTTTGCATTTCTATTAGCCTATATTTATCCATACATCCATTTTTGTGTGCTTCTTATTCCTATTAAAGCTTATTATCGTTGCTTTATGTTCATTGTTTGCACCAAATGACCAAAGCGACTATGTGAAACTGTTCAATGACAATGGCAATTATTGTGATTCTGATTGTTAGTTCAATAAGACGTTTTTGGCTATATTAAGGCTATGTTAATTTTGATGACTAGCCTATTTGGTAGAATTTTGGCTGTCAGGGTCTCTTCCAAGCACCCAAAGCATAGATTTAGATTGGGAGCAGTGGTTCTAATGGTCACACAAGGCCACCACCTAAAATATGACTTACCAGGTCTAAAATAGGCATAACTAACCTATTAATTTTCTTTGGCATATTAGAAACAAAAAGAGATCAAACGAGGCCAGGCCTGAGACCCCATGCACGTAACGAACATGCTGCTTGAAGAAGCCTACGTAAGCACATACGGTAATGGTACTCGTACCGTCGTTTGAGAAACACTGAAAAGACCAGAAGAAAAAAACAGTTTAGAAACACCGTTAAATTATTTTGAGTGAACATATAGTAATTCACATGTTACATACTCATTTAATCTCACAGCAACTACGAGAGTGATCTTCGACCAGCATTTAAAATGTGCAGAAAAGAAAAGTTTTATGCGCTTTGTAACTCTGGCCAGTTAGATTTATTCGTCATTGTACATCCGGGCACTGTGGTTTTTTTTTTTTTTTTGATTGACAGTTGCCATGGCAACAAGCTAGAGCATCGCCATTTTGTCAGGAGGGTTTTTTTCCCCCCCAGCTCAGTCTTTTCAAATGTTCTCCCTTCCCGCCGGAATAATGCTGTCAGTGGATATACATTTGACGTTTTTGAATAACGAAATGCGTCTAGTGGATCGGATTAAGAAGATCAAGAGGCCAACGTTTTAACACAGTTCAAATTCTTAGGCGGCGCCGCTCTAACTCAGTTGTCCGTGTCTGTGGTCCGCCGGGCCGGTTCACTGCGCAGGTTTGGACCGCGCGCCATTTTGTGAAAATTGACACAAAATTCTTGACCAAAATTATCAGAGGACACGGATTCTATTTCACATTTGGATTACTGTGGATTCGACTGTATTGACATCTGATTCGAAGCGACTAGCGTTTTGTGTACGGATACGACGTTAAATTATAATTTGGTATATCGTTTATTTAGCGTCGGCTAGAATTGTTAGCTTGGGGCTAGCCACCAAAGCTACATCGTTAGCAAGAGCTAGTAGCTAACGTTAGCCGCGTCCATAGGTTAGCCAGCGAGTTCTTCGTGGTAGTTAGCATGTTATTAGTCATCAGCTGATTGTAGCTTAAATCAAAGTCGCTTCGACCATCGGCATTGTCCATCAAAACTGGAGACATGAAGAGCCTATTACATCCAACTGGCAAATAATTTTGGTCTTTGCCTTTGAAAAGACTGGATTAAAATTACTCGCTAAACGGGGAGCAGGGAGGGGAGAGTCTCAAGCTGGATAAGTTTCCTCATCATACAGGTTATTGGACTTTAAATGAAGATCGTGCCATCAGAGGTGAGCATTTATAAAATATAGCTGTATTGCTTTAGCAACACGTAATTCACTCAATTCTTTCACGCGTATTTTTACATGTTGTGTCTAACAATGATGGACGCGACAGTGAAGTTAGTAGCTTACGGTCTCGCGGCTAGCTCCTATTTTATGGTGGTACTTGGCTAGTTACTGGAAGTGAAAACGTCATGGACCTTGTTGAGATGAACATTGAGATGGATTGTAAACTTGGAAGAGGTGCCCTAAACTGTGGTGTTTGTCTGGTGTCATGCTGGCATTGGTTACAGCTAACACGACCCAGCTGTATCAGACATTGTCATTGTACGGTGGGCTCACAGATTACAATGAATATGGATTTTTCTGTATTTTAATGTGTTTGAACGTAAATATTGGATTATCAAAAGTTGCAATCGAAACTGTCTTAACCTGTGTTAAGACTGTAGCCCATTGGGCTAAACCTGGCTAATGGTTAAGGCTGACTTGTTGAAGCTGAATGGGCCCCACAACCCGCTGGCTGCACAGCACAGCGTCACTTGCTAAGGTTAACGCTGGATTGGTGAGAGATGTATGCTCGCCTGTCCCGCAGTTTTTACTGAACGACAACAGCTTTAGCCTTAGTTAGGGAGCTAAGGGTAACACAGCACTTGTCGATTAAAGACGAATTGGAGGTATACGCCGACAACATGTAGCTAGAGGATACACATTAACCCTGAATATGCTTTCTAAATCTCAACCATGACGAGATCTACCCCATCTTCTGTAAGTACAGCGTCTTTATACAGGGGGCTTGTAATTGTTGTGGATGTCGTATGTTTGCGCTCATTCTTAGAGGGTCTGATTATTTGGGTGTGAGAAGGTGACACAGATGTCTCTTGGTTACAATAAATGTATAACTACATCTTATATGATACAACACGGCTACGGATAGCAGGCTAGCTGTAGTCTTTATATTTACACCGAAATAGGCCTGTAGATGCCGCGGAAAGGAACTGTTCATTTGTCGGTACTGAAAATCGGGAGAAAAAAGACAATACAGAGCTGCAAGTGCAATTGGCTTAATTCCTCTGCAAAATCGCCAAATACAGAATATATTTCTTTACACTCCACAAAACCAAATCTAAAACTTGAATTGGTTTTATTTACATACTTATACAAAGTAATGCCATCAGAGTTTTGGAACTAAATACTTCATTTAAAAATAGATTTTGTGGAAAGTTATTGTTTTTTTTGTTTGTTTTTTTTTGTTTTTATAAATTGGAGTTGTTATCTTAAACTAGTTGTTAAAGACCTTGTTTAACTTACTTTAAGAATGTGTAAGCTTTGTTTGTTTTACTAACTAACAGCAACCCCTTTACTACTAGCAATTTGCTACTTTTATTTTGTCGGATTTTGAAAATGAAACCCAAAACAAAATGGACTCTTTTTTTTTTTTTTTTTTTTTCTTTAAACTTGCGAACCTTTTATAAAAGTTAATAAACGCTAAAATTAAGATTTGACATAGATTTTATAATAATCTTTCTTATTCTTTGTAGTGTGTTGTGGTTTGCTGCTGGACTCTCTTCCCAGGATGATATGAAATTTAGCTGGAGAAGATGCATCCAGGTTAGCTGCTATGTATTCAGCCTTAACCCTTAAAGTTAGCATTTGTACTGTTTTGATTCAAAATAAATAGAAAATACAATGCGTTGTCTATAACCATTTTTTTTTTTATGTTAAAGATAAAC
>KN486994.1:57721-68556 GCA_000787095.1 Periophthalmodon schlosseri | reverse complement strand
GTTAAAAACTATATATGTAACTTTCATCCATTTTTTTCTTTTCTTTTTTTTGCAATCATTAGGCACAAAATAATACTGCAGAATAACCATAGTGAGATTGAGACATCCATCTTACCATTTCACCAGTTTCATGTAACCACCAAGTAATCACCATATGGTGTTATGTGGCAAAATCTTCTATAGAGCATTTCAGAGTAAAGGTTCAAGCTGTTCTGCCAGTAGTTGTTGGTGATAAAATGCCTGGCGTTCTCTTTCGGTTCTGACCGTGGACTGCCTGACATTACTGTTCCACTGGTTCTCAATTATTTTGCCCTTTTAAGTGAAATTTCACAAAAGCTGCTCGTAAATCCTGTAGCTTGACAATGAGGGGAAGTGTTGCAGTGATATTTCTTGTATTGGTCTTGGTATTGTGTAACTCTTGTTTAAAGGGGAACACATAGCAGCAGAATTCCTACAGCGTGTGCTGGCCAGATGCCGCAGGTGGATACTGACACCACGAGGTCAAAGGAGAGGGAAGCACCACCCTCAAAGCCGGGAGACCTGTGGTCCTGCAGTCCTGGGCTCCGCGACTGGGCCAGGCCGGGCTGGGCGGCGCACAGATGAGAGCAGCAGTGGGCACGGGAGACGTAAGGATCCAGCCCAGTGAATGGAAGACAGTCAGTGGCTGGTTCTTAGATAACCCTTTGGCCTTATGACTCTGGGACTTGGAATGAGATGGAGCTGGACATTATGATTTGAATTAAGATGGCTTTTCTCTATTTTTCTCTCCAGACAGCCCTTAATTCTTAAAGGAAATTAAAACAACACAGAAAAGGTAAATAAGAATGGTAATTTGAGGCCTTTCTCAACAAGATTTCTTCTTCAGCAGGGCCCCATATAACAGGGTCTTATTGTACACAACAACCTCCTAAACATTACTTCCTTGAAAATCTTACTCACTGGTTAAAATTTTTGCAGTGGAAAGAACTATCTATTCCAGAGTCTACCTTTTTATGTTTGGTTATTTTCCCCTTTTGCATGTAGTTCCTCATCAGAACCACCTGCACAAGTCTCTCCATCTAAAAACATGGAAACTGAAGAAAAAAATGAGTAAAGTGACTGCCTTTTTTCTCCTCAAATTATGCTGTGAATTTTACAAGAATTTATTTTCCCTTTGGATATGTTTTTATACCAAAGCAGTTGTTTTATAGCATATAGGTGTCTGTAACCAATAATGTAGCAGTTCACCACTTTGACGCAAAGTTTATCAAGATCTTATTTTAACATCAATACAAACAGCTGCAATATATTACTTTAGCAAAACTGGAGACCGTTGTTGAGACCGTTGGCTATTGTGTATTCTGGCCAGAATTGTTTGCAACGTTTTACCAAAACTGTTTCCATATTAATTGGTAGATTATTTTGGGAGTCTTTTAAATCTTTGGTATGTTAGAGAATTTGGTAGTTACTCTGCAGGCTCCGGAGTAGCAACATAGAATCTGATGGTTTAAAAAAAGGAGACTAATGCGTTCTATTTCTGTGTTGTCGTCTTTCTTTTGCCCCCATCATACTATTTCAAAGGGTTGTGCTGCCTTTCATACATCATCTGGTCAACTAGGCTTTTAAATGCTGAGAAACAAGTCTTGGCAGGGGAAGGATAATTGTGGCAAATCAGTTTGAGTTGAGTTGTATTGCTCTGAAATGGTAGGGCAGATCCCATGATTGTTGTCCTATTCAAAGGGAAAGGGAAGTCCGTCAGCCCACAGTCAACATGTTTTGCCCAGGCAGACGTGCATGTTCTTCAAACATAGTCAATATTTTTTTGTTATATCAGGGATTTTCAAGTGCTTTTTGTCTTCTGTTGCTCATTTAACCAGTTTTTTGAAATAAAGAAATCCTGCCTACCACTACTTTTCAGATAAAGGGCAGGCCACAGGTCATGCTGTTGTCATTTTGAAGGAGAAACATCAACAACAACAAATCATGCTTGGTATTTCCACAAACACAAATGTAAAGCTACCTATATTGAGATTGGGGTTTATCTGGATGTCAAGGTTAATTGCAAATTTGCAATCATTTTCATACCCCACTGAATTTGACACATTTAGAATTGGCCAGTGATTTTACTGCTGGCTCTCATACTGGTACTAAACATTCCAAAAATAAATAAAGACTGAAAAATAAAAAAAATTGACTGCAGTGACTAGTAAGTGTGCGCCTATTTCAGATCATGCTGATTGACCTCTTATTTAGAGCAGTTGTCATGAAATGCAGCCCCTTTTTAATAGTTGAAATAGAATTTATGTATATATTTATATTTTTTTAATAAAGGAAGTATAGAACTCACTACCTTGCTCCTGCTGGTATGTTGATTATGTTTGTCAATTTGGTGACCATTCAGTGGGCAGGAACTCCTGTTTTCTTAGTGGCAAAGCCTTGCCTTTTGGCAAAGGTACTTGACTACATCAGGACAACACTATGAGGTAGGGTTTGAATCAAACAGGGAAAGCTAGATCTTCAAACCTTAATAATTTTCACAGGGTATATTGTAAGTGCATGTACATCACAGACCTTACTTTTTGGTTATATGAAAAGCACATGGTTGAAAAAAGGTTCCATCTTTCATAAGCCTGTTGAGTTTGTGAGTTTTTCACAAACACATACTTGTTGACATATCTGAACACCCAATAGAAGTTGAAATACGTATTTAAGTTCAAATTTCCCTTTCATTTTTTCACATTTTTCCACTTTTGTTGTACATGCAACATGCACTATAGAATTGAACAGCATGGGGGAAAGGATAAGTCCATGTATCCACAGATTGTAAGATCTAGTCAAGACTTTGCTGTGTTTATGACAATGCCCTTTGTATTATATTAAGACAGTCTTATGTATGATATATAAAAAGAAGTTAATTGAATTATTCTGCGTGTCTTTTTTGCTGTCTTACAAAAATATTCCAAAAAAATTCCAGACAATCATTGATGTAATTTTAGCTATATGCTAACATTGCTAAAAGATGGTGTATTCATAAAACAACTTGCAAAGCCTAGGTATGATTAGGCTCGTTGGTCTAGGGGTATGATTCTCGCTTCGGGTGCGAGAGGTCCCGGGTTCAAATCCCGGACGAGCCCTCGGCAATTTTGTATTTTTAGTGGGTTGGTGTTGGCTATCTCCCAAATTCCTCCATATATTCAACCATCTATGACTCAATCACGCGCTTTTCCACCACAAAATATGGACATGACCACGAGGTGACACGAATGGGCATTGTTAATATTTCGGACTTCTAAAGAGGGGCGTGCATTATTATGGCGTCATGCGTAACAAGGCACAGGCCACTCCAGAATGGAGAGCCAAGTCGATGACACAAATGAGATCGGGAATGATAGCGCAGAAATTATACTTTCGGTGATGTGGTAAAAATAAGGGCTCGTCCGGGATTTGAACCCGGGACCTCTCGCACCCTAAGCGAGAATCATACCCCTAGACCAACGAGCCATGTCGCCAGTAACTTGTCAACACGTATTTTACAGATATACCTCCAGATGTGAGTGAAATACAATATAACATAGCAAGTTGAGAATTAGTGACGGGGCCATCTGACAACTTGACATACAGTGAACTTTTTTGTTGACGACAGCAATATTGACAATATTATAAACTGTCGACGAAATAAACTTTTCGTTTCATTGAGCATGTCTCGTAGTAGATGACTGAACTGGGAGATGCCATGGCGAAATATGCAGGGTTTGGTGTAGCAGCGTCGCAGCAAGGTTTGTTTTGACCATAGTGACGAATAGCGTACGGCTTGTGTGATAGGTGCTTTTATAGCCCCTCTTGCACAGCCAACAAATCGCACACGAATATGGCTTAAGTGACGTTTGCCCCTGACCAATGGCATTGGGTAAATTTGGTAACGAACGAGTTAAGGAAGAGCGCAAAGACGACCAATCACAGCAGCACCCAGAGGCGGGATCACAGCAGCAATTTATCTCGATTCTCGAACTAAACCGCTTAAAAGACGGCTTCCCCAATACAAAGGTGTAAGTTTCATCGTTTCCTATATAGTGATACGTCGGCGATGTCATATAGGTCTAGGTGTTGTGTTCAGTAAGCCTTTAACTTTCTTTTGATATTGTTAGCCAAGCTAACGCGTTAGCCATAAACATGCCGAATTTTTGCGCGGCCCCAAATTGCACTAGGAAGAGCACGGAGTCCGATTTAGCATTTTTTCGGTTTCCACGGGATCCGGAGAGGTAAGAAAACATCTTAACATCACACGGATAACCAAAATATTTCACCGGTAACATTTAAACCCCAAAGTTTGTCCTATTCACTCTTTGAATTTTTGCATCTTGTAGATGTAAACTCTGGGTAGAGAATTGTCGCAGGGCAGATCTGGAGACCAAAACATCAGACCAACTGAATAAGCACTACAGACTTTGTGCCAAACATTTTGACCCAGCAATGGTGTACAAAACGGTAAACTATTATTCTTTCATTGAACATACTACTTCATGTTAAGTATGATACCTATATGAACTGTGTCCTCTAAACTTATCGACAGAGCCCATACAGAACCGTTTTAAAGGATACCGCTATTCCCACAATATTTGATCTGACAAGTCACTTGAAGAATCCCAATACCATGAGACATCGCAAAAGAATCAAAGAACTGGTAAGAAAGCACGTGTTATTTATGCTAAACTCATAAATGAAATCAGTCAAGTGCTTTTTAATACTTTTTGCTCATGCTTTTTTAAGTTGATTTCTGATTTGTTTGTTCTGTTCATGTTTAGACTGAAGAAGACTTACAAAAGATTAAAGAAAGGCAGTGTAAGTTTACAATTTTTAATATTACTCTTTTGAAAGTTGCTTATTTCTGTAACCATTCAATTTTCTTACAGTGGTAACTTCTATTGATCAGCTTGTGAAAAAAGAACCGACAGTTGAGGAGAGCAACAATGATGAACCCCAAATTTCCGTTGAGGAGAAAGAATATCGTGACTACCTCAGATCGTCGTTTGAAATTATGCTTATGATGGGGAAACAAAACATCCCGTTGAAAAATGACCCAGTGTCTGACTCTGGTCCCAAGACGAGCAATCTTCAGTCCCTTCTTGATATGCGCATGAATGCTGGAGATGTGGTGTTACGAAAACGTTTCCAGGCCACAGCTGTCAACTCTGAATACCTCTCATCAACACACCAGAATCAGCTTTTGGATGTTTGTGAAAATACAGTCAGAGAGGAGATTCTTCTGGAGGTCAGAGAGAGCCGCTTCTTCTCCCTAGTCACGGGTGAACTGGTAGAATTTGCGGGTGAAAGTCAACTGCCGGTGTTTTTGCGTTTTGTCAGTCAGAACGTGCTACGTGAAGAGTTCCTGGATTTTCTCTTGTTTGAAGGAGATGAGTTTGCACTTGTGGAGAAGCTTGAGACGCAGCTCACTCAGCGCTGGGGGCTCAGCATGGAAGACTGCCGCGGCCAAGCTCATAAAGCCACGGGGTCAGTGTCCACTAAGATGAAGGCGGTAGCGGTGTTACTGATGGAGAAGTACCCTCTGATGCTACACATGCCCTGCTCCAGCACTGCACTGAACATCCATTTAGCGCATAGTCTACCTTTTCCTAATGTTCAAAACCTCATGGAAACTTTGAGAAGAATTGGGGCCCTTTTTGAGGCTCCCTTCACCCAAGATGAACTTCATAAAGCCATCTCTTTGTATTACCCGAAGAGTGAGAAGGCTGAGGTATTAATTCAAAACTGTGCATCTGGATGGACAGAGCAACATAACGTCTTTGATGTGCTTTTAGAAGTTTTGCCGCCGCTTGTCCTCAGCATTGAAACAATAGTGGATAATTATGACGGAAAGTTTACTGCCAAAGTGATTGCTGATGTTTATGCAGTCACGGAGACCCTGGCAGATTTTGAGACTATAGTTACTGTTGTGATCTTAAAGAATGTTCTCACGTTCACCAGAGCCTTTGGCCGGAATCTCCAGGGGGAAACACTTGATGTGTTCAGTGCTGCCAACAGCCTGACTGCTGTCCTGCACTCATTAAATGAGGTTAATGATAACATTGATGTATACCATGAGTTTTGGTATGAGGAGGCTCTCAATGTGGCTGGACTTTTGGGTGTCCAAGAAAACCTCCCAAGGCTGTTCATTCGTAAACAGCGAACTTCTGAGATAGGGGAAATTCAGCCGGAGGCATATTATAAAGAGTATGTGACGATGCCCGTCATGTGTGGCATCATGCAGGAGGTAGAGGACATGTTCTCAGAGAACAACCTGAAGGCTTTAAAGTGTCTCTCACTTGTGCCAGGCATCATGGGTCAGTTGAAGTTCAACACAACAGAGGAGAACTATGCGGATGTGTACCGCAGTGACCTACCCAGCTCAGACACGCTCACAGCCGAGCTGCACTGCTGGAGAATCAAGTGGAAACATCGAGGCAAAGAGGTGCCTCTGCCCAATACCATCCATGAAACGCTGCAGCTCCCTGATGTCAATTTCTTCCCCAATGTGAACACTTTCCTGAAGGTGCTGTCCACTTTACCAGTGCTCAAGTTGGCAGAGAACAATAATGCAGCTGTGAAGCGAATGCAGGCCTATTTTGATAGCCTACCTTCTTCACAGTGGAACAAAAGTCTGGCCATGCTTAACATAAACAGTCATGTCAAATATGATCTGGATGTCATGGTGGATAAATACTGCAGACTGTACCCAGAAGAAGATCCTGGAGCCGAGTCAGAAGAAGGAACCGAAGAGGAAGCAAAATGATGAAATGTTTCACAAACATTGGATATTGTACCATGCAAAAGGATATTAGACTGTAGATTAATAACATGCCACACAAACTGTATATCTGTAAATGATAATTCTATTTTATAGTTTCTGTGTTCGAGAATTTTCTACTTTTTTGCTGACCGTAAATTTTTAAATGCTGATTTTATGAATCCTGTTTTTTCTGATGCCACAAGAGGGAGCACTCACACCACTATTGCCAGTAAAGCGTTGCATTGACTGTTCAAAATGTGGAAACGTATAACATTTTTACTCCATAGGCTACTGTTTGCATATGGTGGCTGTTTTAATTGTTTGGAATTTTATGCTGTATCCATTGAAAATTTCAAATAAAAAAAAAAAAAAAAAAATCTAATTTCATTTTAGCATTGGGGAAATGCTCAATCATTGCTCTTCTTATCCCCAAAAGCTCTTATTTGTTCATACCCCCACCACCTTTTGATCAATCCAACTTACATGATTGTATAAAGTTAAGCAATAATAAAATATTTTTTTTGTTTCGGAATTGTTCCGAGTAACGATATTTGTGAGCTGTAATATTTCCCGTGTCCTCCATTAAGGGGTTAACTCTACCTTGTCTCTTCGTGGCCAGACGCTGACAAACCCGGGTGATGGTTCACGGTGCAAGCTCACTGTGCAGACCCCATACATTTGAAGGCATCACGCAAACGTGGGTGGGGTCGTTCAGATGCGCAGCCAGACACAAATGTGCATCATACGACTAAACCTCAAGTGCATTTGTACTCAGCCTGTGCCTGCTTTGTGTGACCGCTAAGAAAACGAGTCTGTCTTAGTTTTGTAAGTACGACTTTACGTTTCTTTTTTGTACATTACTCGTTTTATATCATGGCATGGCCGTGCATTACGCGTGCTTGCTGCATCAATCGCTTCTGGAGCGAGCTGGACAAAGCGGACATCGCTGTGCCTCTGGTTTTTACCAAATACTCGGATGTGGCTGAGGTGCAGCATGTGGCGCATCATCCGCAGCCCAGGCCGACTCGCGCCGCTGCTATTGCCATAGAAACCCAGCCTTATTCTGGGGAGCAGGAGCAGACCGCAAAGGCACCGCCCGCTAAAGATGGCTCTTCTGCGTCCGTCATGCGCCAAGACTTCAAGGCGTGGAAAGTGCGTCCTGAGCCCAGCTGCAAGCCCAGGAACGAGTACCAACCATCACCGACCCCGTTCATCACTGAAACTCAGTACCAGAAGGACTACAAGCCCTGGCCCATTCCGAAGAAACATGACCATCCCTGGATTCCTAAATCCGCAGAGGCGGAGAGTGGGCCTGAAAAAAGTGAGTTAGAGGAGAAGGTGCATGAGAAGGAAACCAAAGGTGCGAAGAGAGGTCCATCCGAAGAGAAGAAAGCTGCGATCAAATCTGAGAGCCAGGTGTGCGCAGAGGTGAGCGCAGAGCAGCGCAAGGGCCGCGCGGCAGCAGACGCACTCAACAGGCATATCAAAGAGGTCATGACCACCTCCAGCAGCTATAGGTAAAATGGGTAACTTGTGGTTTAGTACAGCATGAATCATTGTATTTATACAACATTTCTCATGGTTATTCGATACACCGAGTCCGCCGGTGTGTAGACCCTTTCATTATTTGGAAGGAATGATCATTGATGATTATCTCTAGTTTCATCCCCCATTATCAGCAGAAGGCAGGAAAGGGCTGCATAATTGATTATCTCTGCCCTATCTCGTCTCTCAGTAGCCTACTTCCTATCAATGAGGAACTTTATGAAGGAAAGGGTTTGGATCCAATTTCCCACGTTATCTCTGAGTCTGATGCAAAGCCTATACCTTAAATTGAATGAACTGGTTCCCTCCATCACCTATGGCTGGTAAAAGTAGTAGCCTATGTAACAAAACATTAAAACTTTATGGCAGCAGCAGTAACAAACAAAATCAAATATGCTGTAGGCAAAGAATATGCTGCACATTATCACATGAGCTTTGGTAAGTCAGATCATGTTTTTGACAATGGCCTATGTCTGGAAATAACAAAACGTCAATATAGTGACAAGAATGTGCATTTGATCCTGAAGCATAAGCAGCAGTGAACACAGAAGAAAAAAATAGACTAGAGATAAGTGTAATTTATTCTCCTGCACTTGGCACCAGTGTCTGTAACATGATTCTGTGAGTTGCATTGTACAACAAAGGACAGACTCTGTGTTTTATATCCATGTTAACAGGACAGAGTTTAAGGCATACAAAGATGTGAAACCTGCCAAGCCCATCAAAGCTCCTTCTCAGTACAAGCCACCAGGGGAGGAGACCAGTCTGGAGACCAGCTACAGCGCCACTTTCAAAGGGGAGCAGGTCAAGTCTCATCCCACTGACAACAAGCTACAGGAGCGCCGCAGGATACGGAGCCTCTACAGTGAACCCAGCAAGGTGAGGGCAGCCTGCATTCAGTTGGACACGGCATAAGATACAATATTCAGTGCATTGCTTCATGGTTAATTTGTCAAACTTCAATGTTTGCACACATTGGCCTTTTCAGAAAAAGTATAATAAGAATACATGAATTGCTGTTTGGAGGTGTTCATATGGCCACTCCCTGTCTCATTCTTATAGGACGTCTCAGAGACTGGTCTGCCGTAGTCAGGTGTGTTTTCTGTTTCTTCTAAAGGCATGGAGACTGGTCCAACACAAATGTGCATACCAACACTGTATGCACTTAATTGTGCCAATTCTGTCACCTAATGTATCCAATTCAAAAATGCACTCACCGTTCATCTGTCAGGCCACCACGCACCACCTTTCACTGTATTCAGAGTTTGATACATGTTGGTTGGTTTTATGTGAGACACTGGTAAAATGAAATTTGAACACACTTGTTAGTGCTAGAGGTGGTAGGCATATTGGAAAAAATAATAATACCACACTTATCACATGCACAGTCATGCACACATGCACAGCCATCCAAGAGTGTCCTAGTCCTACAACATAACAATAACAATACACACAGCAGTACACACTATATTTAGTCACATACAGTTGTCTTGTTCTACATAACCCCTATCCCCTGTACAGATTTAGTATATTACATACAAGCTGAAGTGAGTTGGATGGCTTTGTCCAAGCACCCTAAAACAAAGCACATTTTAGCATAGTTTTGATGCATTTTCATGATATTGTCTAAATATCATAAATGAATAAAATAATAATCGTTTTTTTACTTCAGGGGAAGCATTTTACATGAACTTCTCAGCACATGTTTTGGTCAACTTTCTTTTTTAGAAAAAGCATGCCGTATTTATGCATTGGCTACTAACGACTAAATTTCTTTTGGTCATCCATCAGCAAATAATATGTGTGGAAGAATACTGGACACAGTGTGCTGACAAAAAGTTACTGTGCTGTGTCATCGGGACAAGGGTTATATGATTTATAGCCTACATGATTTTTATCTTTGTTTAGTTGTGTAATGGGTGAAATTACCCATGAATGTGTTTGTATGTACACTGTATCCAGCATAGAGAGATAATCAATATCCTACTTAATTCTACACAGTCCTATACTGAGCTGCTATATCAGAAATGTTATATCCATAATTTATTCATAGAGAAATGATTATGACTTCTGCGCATGAACCACTTTTAATGCACAAAATCACTCTTTGTGCTGTTTTGCTTTTTATTCAGTTTCATTTACACCAATGTCATAAGACATGCAAATGCCATTGGCCTTTAAGTGTAATAACCAGCATGTTATTACATTTTTTTCTGTACAATAACGAAACAATACTAATCTAATGCAAGAAAAAAAACCCACACACTTCATAAACTCCCAGTGTAGTACCCCAGGTTCCAGAAATTCCAGTCATTTCCATTTAATGTAAATAAGTTTAAATATTTAAAGGTTGTACATGATATGATCCAATACAATTTTGAAATCTTTTTTTTAGGTGGACAAGCCAGTGCCACGTGCTAAACCCAAAAAGACACCAACAACAACAACAGGAAAGATGGTGAAAAAGGCAAAAGAAAAGCAGATTTCTAGTTCTTTGTCAGCTAAGAAGAAAGCGGGCGCTGCTGAA
>KN486994.1:41893-57693 GCA_000787095.1 Periophthalmodon schlosseri | reverse complement strand
GCTGAACCCAAACCTGAAGGAGTAGTGACAAAGAAGAGCAAAGAGCTAAGTAATAGACTGGCAGAGGCAAAGCATTAGGTCTGTAAGGTGACACTTTTTCAAATTTCTTTTGTTTACTTGTAATCTTGTTTTTGCTGCCTTGTTGTTCACTGTTCACTTCACTCTAATGAACACGTCTTCTAATGCAGTCACGTTCCAGTAATGAGAGTGAGCAACACACACAATATAGCTTTATATTTTGAGCACATCATTTGCACATTTTAGCAAAGTTTAGTTTAACCTTAACTTGAAGAGCCATGAGTATACATTCAACATGTGTACAAGGGCATTGTATAGGGCATTATTTCTATAGATGCCTGAGAAAAATGAAAAATGATTGTAGAATGTTAGGTGGGAGATTTAAACATAATTGTGCAAAGACAAATCTGTTCTAAGGTTTAGTTTTTACAGTGCCTCAGTCATGTCCTGGTCTTCAATTCATTGTTCTGATTTGATATCTGGTTTCATCATTTGGGTTGCCTAGACAACCAATGAATTGTAATATAATATTGCTACAGCTTGCATGGAGGAGGCCATCTTTGGTTACATTTAGACACAAACCCCACATCTTGGCTTGTAAATCAAATCAATATGCATTAACATACAATGGCCATTATAGTTTTAATGGATATTATGCATGTGATAGTAGTAATACACATTTGTCACATCAAGTACATCACTGAAAAGGACGTCTTAGTTTTGTAGCCATTTAAATGGTAGGTCAAGGGTTGAGCAACGAATATCAATAGTTGTAGTGGTGTCATAAGGTTCCCAATTCCCCTTTTAAACTGATAAAAATAATTTGCAAACATACAGGTATTATTATAATATATAATCACCTGGATTGGCTGCTACCAGGTGTTAATGGACAAAGAATGGGCCAGGACTTGAAAGGATTTGAAGGTAATAAACAATGCTGCTGTTAAAAAGTCTAAAGTTGCGCAAATTGCTGTAATGTGTGTACTGTTTTTATCACCATCACAGCCTTCCCTTTGTAGTTGTAAATGCAACAGTGCTCAAATAGAGACACAAGTCCATTTTAGCTTGTTTGGATAGGAGGTCATGTTCAGCCTGTCCAAACTGGTGCTACAATATAATATCATGTATTGTCTGGTGTGAGCTGTGTGTGGTGTCAGACCCAAATGAACTAAAGTGACTAAAAGACAATGTTGAATCACTGCAAATGTTCTGGTAGTGTGCTTGTATCCTCAGCTTGCGTTGGATGAATTAAAATGATAATACCGAACAATGTGTTGAGACTTTGCATTTGACTAAATACTGTTTTGTAATTTCTTATTAATTCATCTGGTAGTTTGTCTGTAGCTGAAGGTTACTGCAGGCATCGAGACCTTTCAGCTGGGAGAATGACTTTGCCCACTTCGTCTCTTCAACACTGGAGTGGGCACAAGGCAGATGCCTTGCTCAAGGACGCAGCACACACTAGTCCGAACCGGGGTTATAACTGCACACTTCGGTTTGGTAGACTGGACAATTTCTCCAACCACTGAGCCACTGTCACCTTTTTTTTCTAGCACTACAAACTAGTAAAATATGGAGAAACAGCATTAAAGCAGCAGACCACTTGCTTTCACAGCACAAAGCTGCCTACATAAAACCAACTAGGCCTAATTACATTTGTAATATTGTACTTGGAGATGAAATTGACAAGGGTGCATAAGAAGAACCCTATAGAATCCAATGAGGCCGATTGGATTTCATATTTAGACAGGGGTCTGAGCTGCAGGACTGACAAAGACGTAGGAACAAGGAAAAGCGGATTCAAATCACATTTTTTAACCAAGGTAGTGTTGTAGTCTAATTACTGTCATACGCCTCAAGTTTTTTGCAGACAGAGCGCATAACGAACAATGACTTGCAGGTTGCATTGAATTTAGGTCAAACTGAGAAAGGAGAGAAATTAAAACCACCAACAGGGGGCAGTATGAGCCAATGATAGCTCAGAGAATTGAATCGTCACTTCCGCTATAGCCGGAAGTAAACAAAATCACACCAGCAAGGAGGGAAGAGTAAGGGCGCAGTGGGCAGCTCCTGGCTCTACAACCGTCTTGTAAGAAAATTAAATATACTATGGACGATGTCATATGTAACTTTTTGAATTAAACTCTTTTTCCTAGTATAGAAAAGTTCATAAAGACAAGGCTTCAAAATGACAGGTTCAGCTAATGTCACTGTCGTAGCTTCTTGTGAGAACATTGAGTTTACCAAAGTGATTATTTAATTAGTTTACATTTTAAGACTTATCACAAAAGTTATTTACGACACCAGGTCGGTGTGTTTTGCAGCTGTTCTCGCCAGGTAGTCCTCTCCCGCCATAATGTCCACTAAAAGACTGGAGAAGTTTGAAGTGGTGTGTGGGTGGGCTTCATGCGGCTTCACGGGCTACGCCATGGAAGACCTGAGTGTCCACATGTCTCAGCATTTGAAGGACTATCTGGGGGACAAGGATGCAGCGGAAGAGCTGGGTGAGCCCTCTTAATTGACAGTGCTCAGAGATCTATGTTCTAGTCTTTTTGTGTGTGTCTAATTGAGTGTTCATTTCTATGTGTGTCCAGATGAGTATGCTTGCTTGTGGGATGGTTGTGAGTTTCTTTCCATGGGTAGTCCACGAGAATTGGAGATCCATGCTTACTTCCACAACTACCACAGTAAACTCAAATATGCTGGTTCACAACTGCTAAAGCAACGCCATGACCTGCCGAGCTGCACTTTGGGCGCTCACAGCAACAACCTTGTCCCAGAAGGATCGGAAGGATTTGTTTGCCAATGGGAACACTGTGATGTAAGTATTTGTAGTTGTGTGCATATTCTCAGAGTAATGGTCAGTTAAACACAATATATCATTTTGCCAAACAGAGCTCTTTTGACAATCCTGAGTGGTTTTATCGTCACGTGGACAATCATGTTGAAAGCTCTGAACCTCAATCTGTTAACGAACCTCAGCAACAACAAGCTCTGTTCTGCCACTGGACAGGTAATTTGAGTCTTGTCTTTCTTGTTTTAATTGTATAGGCATATTATATCTATAATAAGTACTCTTCTTGATGGAATGTTGTTTTTATATTTAGGCTGTGATGCTTTCTTCAAAATCCGTTACCGTCTAAGGGAGCATGTGCGCACTCACACTCAGGAGAAGCTTGTTGCTTGTCCCACCTGTGGCAGCATGTTCTCCAGCAACACTAAGTTGTTTGACCACCTCCACAGACAGGCTGCACCAATTGGTAAAAATTTTACTTTACTTTTAATTGGACTGAATTATGTATAGCACTAACTTTTGTACTCAATTAGAGGCACTTGTGTGTGAACATTGTGGGAAAGCTTTTTCTAATGAGAGGCTTCTACGGGACCACGTCCGCCAACATGGTAAATACAGTTTATTCATCCTGCCATAAACCTTTTAAATGGAGTGTAAATTTGCTAATGTGTCCCTTGATGCACTGAGGTTTGAATGCACGGTGTGTGCTGTATGTATATGACTATTTTTGGTTTGTGCACGACCAGAGATCTCCGAACTGAATTGCCCTTTGGGATTAATAAAGGTGTTGTTTGATTGATTGATAATTTCTCTGTTGAACATCTAGGCAATTAGACATTGGTCTTAATTAATCTGAACTCTTTCCACTGGTTTAATGTGAAGTGAATCAGGTGAAATGTCCCCTCTGCGACATGACCTGCACCACTCTTGCAGCCCTGAAAATACACATCAGGTTTCGTCACTGTGATGAGCGGCCATTTCCATGTGATTTCTGTGACAAAAGGTACATCTTCACAATAAATAGTTACATTACATATGGATAAATAACACAAACATATTATAAAAGGTGATTTTAAGTGCACTTGTTTGCTGCTTAAGTAATAGCAATTAATTGTACACAGTGTAATTTCTCATACAGATTTAAAAACCAGCGTGATCTGCAGAAACACTCAGAGATCCATAATGAGGGCTCAGTGTATCAGTGCACTGTCGAAGGCTGTGACTATGCCTGCCATACGTTTCAGACCATGAACCACCACTTCAAAAGAGTTCATGAGGTGTGTATCTGTCAAACTCCCCCTGGAATCAAATTTCATTTGATTCAGTTACAAGAATAAAGTCGGGCTAACCAATTATAAATACATATTTTCCTTTGAATGCAGTTGGGAAATTATTGACTGTTGTTTTTCAACCTTTCACTCTACTGATGTGTGTACTTCTTCCATTGAATAAAAAGTATAAAATGTCCCAAAAGTTTGTGTTGGGTAGACCTGATAATTAATAAGACCTGATAAGTGGTAAGACCATGATAAGTAATTGATTGTGCATGAATATTTGGACTGTGTCAGCTTGATTATATTCTGACATATGAACATTTCTGTTCCAGGCTGGGGGCATGTCTAAGTATAAATGCCATATTTGTGATAAGGTTTTCTCCTGGTGTTACACCCTCACACTGCACCTGCGAAAGAAACATGAGCTCAAGTGGCCCTCCGGACATTCTCGCTTCAGGTTTGAACAAACTACTTTTACTGATGATGGAAAGTACAGTATTGTAGAGTTTTAGAGTATTACAACATTGTGGTAGAACGATATATCAGGAAACACTGTCAGTTTTGCTAGAAAATAGATTGCACCCATTTATGTCACTCTTAAATGTATTTGTTTATTTTGTCTTGTTTTTATTCTGGTTTCATTGTCATACTGTTTAACTATACAGAAAACAACATGTATTTTTTTCCAATATTGTGCAGACCTAATCCTTTTACATTTTTATATTTCCTAAATAATTGTTTACTCTGGCTTTTCTCCTTTAGATATAAAAAAGACATTGATGGCTTTCTCAAAGTGAACATGGTGCGCTTTGAGACTGTGGAGGTGACTAAAGAGATTATGAAGAACATGGCAAAAAAGCCTCAGAGCGCACGCAAAAGTCCGAGAGCCAGCACCAGTCGTACTAGGAAGTCTTCTGTCCCACCTGAGAGCTCTCCCGTGGGGTCATCCTCACCTTCATCCTGCTCCTCCTCATACTCCTCACAGCTGTCGGGGGAGGAGGACACACCCTCTCAGGCCAGTCCCTGCGACTCCCCCATGTACTGCGTCATGAACACTGTCCCGCACTTAGAGGAGGAGGAGTCCGGGCACTTGTCCCAGGACGACTGCACCAATGGCGGGACATCCGGAGCTGTGCAGGCCCTGACAGAGGTGGCCAGGGGTTTGGGGATGGATGTGGTGTAGAAGCATTTCATCTGATGGCAATGTTTTTATATTGTACTTTAATTGTTTCTTACAGTGTTATAACTGACTTTTTTTTTTTAATTTCCCTCATGTTTTTACTTTGGTTTTAGCTGAAGCCTTATCATTTTTGCACTTTGGTGTACCTAGACCTGCATATAAAAGCAGGTGAATGTCATAACTCCTATACTGAAAGTATTTTAACATTTTATCAACTGATTTTATTTGCTTTTTTATACTCAGTGGTCAAAAGATTACATTCTAATTAGTATATTTGTATTTGTACTTGTATTTGATAATTGTTCAATATTCCTGCTCAAAGTTTTAAATAGAGTTGATATAAAGAAATATTGTCATTCATTTGTTTTCAGTGTTTTCTAAACTAACTGCTCAAGTGTTTGCAGTAATCCTATTACATTGTAATCTAAAATGTTACATGTTGGATAGTGTGTGCACTACTACATCTGTAACATATTAGAAATATACCATTGTAAAGTAATTCTCATAAATTGACTGATCTCACCAATCCCCAGATATCCAGACAATAGGCACCTCACTACGTTTATTAATAAAATAAGTTAATACTATACAACTTAAAAGGATAAGTAATAAATAATAACAACGTAAACATAAATGTCTATTTACTGGGACACTGGCTGTGCAGACAGTGCTCTGAACCCAAACCAGTAGTTGTCATAAGCCCATAATGAGGCCGGTGGAATCGACAAATGTTGCACTTTGAAGTTTTGCTCCAGTGCTTGAATTAAACACTTCTTAAAATCTTGAGTGAAAACTGGGGGGTAGTAAAAGGGTGTTCCTGCACTCACCAGCTTTGTATATGTATCATTTGATGACATTTGGTGTCGGTACATCTGATTTACACTTAGTGAGTGAATGGACTGTAAAGGATTATTCCATCTTCCACTACTGGAGTAAAAGTCTGCTGTGTTCAAATCTGGAATTGTTTGTGACAGGAAGTCCGTACTGACAGACTTGTCTTGTCTCTCTTTCTTTTGCCTCTTGGCTTTACAGGTGCTGGGATACTCTGTGTGGCACTTCCTGTACCGAAGCCTCCAGCCATAGCTTTTTGACCTCAAATTACATTCAAATTTTGATTTACTTTCTTCTTTGTCATTGCAGAGCTGGTTAGGAGGCAGTTTGAGCCAATGTCTCTCATTGTTTAGATGATGTGATAGGAAAGAGTAAAGGCAAGGTGAGTTTGTGCACAATGACCCAGCACAAGTATCTAAAATGCAAAAAAAGGGAAACATTTAGTATTGCTTCTTTATTTGTAATTATCTGTCCAACCTTACACACTACTTGTCACTCACCTAAACTACATTGTAGAAAAGGGTCCTTCATAGTTTCCAGTTCTTGATGCTGACTACGTTGAGCTTTCTACAAATGAAGAAAAAAGAAAAACTGAATTTGCAATAGGTTATTTTATTACAGAATTCATTTACAGGAAGTCACGCAGAATGTGGTCTAAAAGGTCTAAAAGAATACATTAATATAATTCTTACCATTTGTTGTTCCTGGTAATAAATCTGCCATGCAATATAAACATGCATGGATCCCCATTTGCTCTGCTTCTGTGGGTGATTAAAGATTATTTTTCTAATCATTTATGTAATTATAATCAATATTATTTTGTAAGTACCATATGCAGTTTACTTACTGAGGATATGAATGACTTTGCATAACTTTTGTGGATGGATCTTGTGAATGCATACATTCCTGATAATGACAATGCTTAATAATCTGCAGAGGAAAGATAAGAAATGTGTCACACAATATCACATTTTTCTGAACCTTATAATTGGAAAGTTATATTTTCACAGCAGTCTGTATGAATGTGGTACCTGACCATTGCAAAAAAAATTCAAATTACTAACTCAGATTGTCAGATTATCTATGTCCAATCCTATTGTGGCTTCAGTGTGCCAATCCTTTTATTTAATTTCAGATCCATATGCTCCAAGGACAAATAAAGAGTGATGATGTATTGATCAAGTTATAAAAACGTGACATACAAATGACAAATATTTTTGTCAATCGTCTGAAGTCTCTTTTCACTTAAGCATGAGTAAATCCATTGGTTGGATCTCTGCTCTCAAAAAGACAAGATTAGTTCAGTGTGCCACAAGGATCCTTTAATCTGACAAAGCTGTCTGTTGGGAGCTCAAACAAGAATGATTGAGGAGAAAACTGATGTGGGGGTCATCTGAGGTTGTACAATGGACCAATCCAGTTACATTATACTTCTATAATAAATGAGAGTTTTATGATCAATTGTTATGCCTACTACTCACCTTAGTAGTTTGAAGTTTTACCATAATTCTTCGCCCTTATGTCACCAGATTAATATTATATTGTCCAATCATCTTTCTATTATCTAATATTTTTTGTCATTTTCAAAGCAGAAAGCAATAATAGTATTGCATTACCTTGTTACAAAATGTTATAATTCAGTTTAAGATGAAAAACAACAATCACTAAAAATGATAGGCCTATATTCATTTAAAAATAAAATCTATTTAAAGTTAGATTTAATACATGCATGCATATGCATAACTAAATACAACATTTCTACTCACCTCTTTTCAGAGCTGCTGTGGTCCTACACAAGTTGTGTCAAGTGTAAAGTACCTCTGACGAAGAGTGCCTTTTGTCAGCTGCTCCGCGCCAAATCAGTCTGTTACTTACCAACGCTGACAAAGACTAGTAAGTACTCCTAAAACCTTAATGTAATCCAATCAGCTCACTAAACCTTATACCCTTTAGATAATTAAATAAATGCGTGTGATATTTTGCAAAACAAACCAGAAACAACAATGAAATTCTTCCATGAAATTATCCCCTGCAGGTTTATAGGGCCTATACAAACAGTTATCGCAGCCATAAGGGGAATCATTGTAAATATTGAATTCTTTGAAAGGCTTGAGGTGGCACAAGAGGACTGTCCTGAATAGTCCCAGACAAACTGGGCTAACCTCTAAGTGGATCCCATTAGATACAAAATACGATGCTGATTGGATGAGGCTTTATGATGACATGTTCTTTGATGGGTTAATGCCAGTCTCACTGACCAATCCTGTTGGGCTTCTGTGCCATAAAAAAACATTTAGTTTAAGCATTTACCCAAACACGCTCAAACAAACTGAAATAACCATGTGACTGTGACTGGACCTATAGGATATTGTGTGTATTCAGTTACTGTGAGATACCATTTCGAACAATTGTTATCAAAGTTACTGTGTCTGTTGTGCAATTTTAATTTTAGACTTTTTTAGTGTTAGGATGTCTTTTCTATGGTTTCTATGTTCTGTCCCTCTAAAAAGTTAAGCCCAGACAATAAGGTAGACGCACTTTATTCCTAAAACAGAAGCTGCACCATCAGTAGCGGCACACAATTATATGTACACATATACACACACACAATTACCTAAATCTGTTATATAAAATATATCATCTGACAATGTACCTTTTAATTATTCTTCAGAGCTCATCAAGTAACTGTGCAGGAGACTCTGGAGCTGAAGCAGACAGAGGTAAGTCTCATCCACTTGCTGGGTGGGACTTCAATGCCCAAACCACCGTACTTCATTTTTTTACAGCATGGCAATAAAAAGGTCAGCACCCCTTTGAAAAAAATAAGATTCTAAAAGCAATCTACAGCAAGTTCACTTTCAACAAAGTTTTTCCATGATGTTACTGAGAAATTACACTTTTCAAACCAATTCCTTTACAGTGAGATGTACACACCCTCTAGGATTTGTAATATATATTTATATATAAAAAGATATTAAGCATTAAAAATTCCACATTTAAAAACTTAGAATAAATAATATATGCAGGCATTTCATAAGATAAAATTTCATAGATTGCAATCTACAGTCGATAAAAATTTATTCTCCTTTATGAAACGTCCCTTGATCATCCAAATAGTTAAAATGGATCCTTGGCATCTGATTGGCGGGTTCTCCTCGAGGATGGAGAGTGTTTCAGCATCATTAGTTTCCACTGAGAGCGCGTCCAATCAGACCTCCTCCACTTGATGCTGCTTCAGAGCATGTTCATGATAAAGTTATACATTTGTGTGAGCACCACAAAGTGAACAGGCAGACAGGAGCGGCGGTCTTGAGTGGCAGGGTCACATGTCAGCCACGAGAGGGCGTTGTAATGCTCCAGAACAAATCTGTCAACAGAAGCAAAGCTAAATCAATGATCAGTCTTCTTTAAATGCTAGATGTTTTTAATATAGAGTTTTACCTGAGCACATCCGAGGTATGATTTGAGTCCAGAGGATGGGAGTGTTTACTGTGCAGCAGCTCATCTGACTGGACAGACGACACATGCAGGTGCAAAGAAGCCTGAAGAAACAAGAGCCCCATTACAGTCACGGGTTTTATGTGTTACAAAAGGACATTTATTAAACCACCAATACACATGATATAGACAAATGACTACTATAATACTATAAAAATAATTTTTATTTCACATTGTTCTAGCATGTACATGTTCATAAGCACATAACATGTGGGCCCATGGCCCTATTTTAGTAATATGGTTTCATCTCAGAATGGTTGATTTAATGTTTTAAATGTTCTTCTTGACTGCCGTGAAGAACTCATAACTATAACTGCAAAAACACCAGCACGTTCCAACTATAACACTGCAAAAGTCAGATATGCCTCGGATTTCTCTTTTTTTCCATGAACTGCTATTTTGCCCACTATCTCAAACAGCACCTGGTAGGCTACTTCAAGATCCAGTGACCAGTTAGTCAAATCATTTACTGTATTGTATTGTTTGAGGTAGTTTGACTGTACCTTGAGAAAGAGTGGACACTGGTCCTTGGCTTCAGGGCAGGCAGCCCAGAACCAGTCTGGTAGAGGTCCAGCTTTGGCTGTAGAAACGAAGTAGCCCAGAGCCATGGGCTGCTGCAGGATGTTCAGAGCCTCTTCATGAGACTCCATTCGGTCTGCACTTTGACCCTACAGAACAAAAATGTATACATTAAAAAAGACATTTTCCATTAAATTTGTCCCATTTAAAAGAACTAAAGCTCTGACAGCACATCTTTTCTCCAGTTTTGCAACAGCAGCCTACCCTGCTATGCCATCTGAAAAAGCTGTTGATTAAAAAAAAAAAAAAGGGACACTATGAAAAACAAGCAGGTAATCCAACCAGGCCAAGTCACAAGTCAGATCTGTGGAGAGGTAACTAGGGATGTAATGATATTAGCGATATCACGGTAGCAAAATTGCCTCGATATTGTTGTCTTCTTATTCGGTACCAAATTTCATGTATTTGTGCCCAAAATAATTGTTTTTTTTACACTGACACAAACTCAAATCTAAGAAGATTACATCACCTGTCAGGTCCTCAGTTTGAGCCAATAGGATCGCACGCTGCATGCTTTCCACACTTTCCACACTTGTGTCAACAACAACATGTGGATGGTGTGGTTTGCGAAAAAGAATGGATAGAGGAAAGCTGAGCAGAGACACTGCATGCTCCACTGAGTGCGTTAGCTCTGCTGAGACACAGCGTATGTATCCTCAGGAAATACAAGCACCATGAGGACTCGCTTGGCAAAATGATACTCAGAAAACATCCACAAAATCATCAAAAATAAAGTCTAGTCCAAGCTAAAAGACTTCAGACCAACAGTGCTGCAGAATACAGCCAGTAATTCACGTGTTTTCTGATGTTGACAAAAAAAAACAAAACCAAACAAACAAACTAGAATATAAACTTTACTGCAGTTTTATTGGGTAGGCAAGGGAAATTTGAATAAGGCTTGTAAAGCATTTTGTTTATAGAGCACAAGAAAGTGTTTAAGCAATTTTATAGTTTTGTTTTGTTTGGACATTTTTACTACTCCACCAGGCTGTTCACATTGTAGTTGTTCACATTGTAGTTGTTCACATTGTAGTTGTTCACTTAAAGCTTCATCAGCGATTGGCTGTTATCAATAAACCAATACCGCTCATGTAGCCTTTGATATAATGACACTGACTCTTGCACAAGGCTACAGTATTTTTTTCCATATCAATATGTGGTAGTTGATGGTTTAAAGCACTGACCTTGCTGCCGTCGCCCCCCTGATGGTAATGCGAGCCTGGTGAGTGGACAGGAGAAGTGGTGGGAGAGTTTGGAAGGATGTTGATGAGATCTGGATCCACCATGTCATTATCAAACAGGTCAAAGAAACCCATCCCGTCCGATCCATCTGCAATTACACAACACACAATGCATTGTGAGGAGAGCTGGTAAGAAGTAATCATCACAAGTACGTTAATGCATTTCAAAACATACCATTTATGGGGTTAAAGTTGATGTCGATGGGCTCAGTGGTGTTAGTGTTGACTTGCACCATGGCCGAGGTTGGGAACACCAAGATGTGTGTACAGGAAGTGTCCTGAGGAGTGCTCAACTGCGATGTCTGCATGGTGAGAGTGGTGCTGCGGCCAAATACAGAACCGGTTGAAACTGAATCTGAAAGACAAAGACATCCTGGTTTATAAGGGATTCAAAAGATAAGAAAATTCTTTATAATTTTAGTTGTATTCATTTTATATACCTGGCATAATTACAAAGGAACCCTGTGGCTCCATAGCAACCAAACAGGCACTAAGGATGCTGGGAGTGTCTGAGGCAGAGATACCACACATTCGACATGTTTCTTTCAGACGTTTACTGAGGGACTGCAGATTTCTTCTACTAAGCAGAATACTCCAGTCTGTAAGACAAGATAAACACAGTTAAGTTCAGGTTAAACGTGACAGCTCAATATTAAACAGTATTTGGCCACCATACCCCTCAGTTCTCCATGACCCATTCTGCCAAGCCGTCCAATCACAACCCGCCAAGGCAATGACGTCACCTGCACAAGACCCAGACACCAGTCCCAGAGCTTCTGCAAGCCCAGTCGCCGGGCGGAGCCTTTTTTCCGACGAGCCCTGAGTACAAAAAATAGCATGTTATTTCAAGGAAAAAGCCATGTGAAAGCACTAGTCCGTGTGTCTGCATACCTATTGGGGACATCAATACTAATGACACAGGTCTCCAGCAGTTCTCCATGCTGGTCAGTACAGGAGGCCAGCAGCCAGCGCTGGTCGTGGGACAAACAATAACCAACAAACAGCACATTGTATTTCTGAGAGGCCTCTCCAAACGTTTCCCCCAGTTCGGTCTGCTTGTCTTTTATTGGAGCCAGAATAAAGGGTGGCGTGTACAAGCGTTGACATTCTGGTCTCTGTTCAAAGAAAATGTTTTTGATGAAGTGACAACAATTAACTTTAGGTCACTTTGACACTTATACTCATGTTACCTCTGGGTTCTTTAGAGCCATGTCAATGGCAAGCCCAGGACCAAAGCCTGTGAGGGTCTTGAAGTTTGTAGAGGTGGGCAGAGGTCTGCGACACTGTGTGAACACTGAGAAAGCCAAAGATTTGAGGTGCTGGCTGTAGAGATGACGCTCCCCACTGCGCACAGGCTGAAGCATATACTGACATGGGACAATCTGTAGAAACACACAACAATAAGTTTAGGAATACTAAACATGGTTTGGTAAAACAAATCATTAAACTGCATTTCAGTATCATTGGTGAAAAGATACCTGAACTGAGACTGCATTTCTGATGTGAGGAGGCAGTAACTGCAGCATCTCCATGTAGCAGCATAACAGGCCCAGAGTGTATGTGCTGGAGTGGAGCTCTCGGTCTGAATCCTCATAGCTGAAGGGGTCTACTATATACACCACGATGGCAGGTGGGTATGATACAGCATGGGAGTCCCCATCTGTGGGCTTTCCAACTTTATCTCGGTCCATTGTGCTGGTGAGAGAAGGATGCCTTTCTGATAACTGTTATTTTGACAACAAGTCATAAGAGCATTTCTTCATCATTGTAAGATTATAGTCCGGAAAATACGGTATATAAGTCGCACTTTTTTTTCTCTATAGTTTGGCCGGGGGTGCGACTTATATATTTCACATATAAATCACATCTGAGTATGTTTTTTTCTTCTTTATTATGCATTTTTTTTGCTGGTGCGACTTATACTCCGGAAAATACGGTAACCTCTCTGTGTAACCTACCTCTCTGGAGCCTCAGTAATCCCTGGAGTCTGGTTAGTGGATGACCCGTTGTCTGTCCCAGAGTTTTGCTGATTGGACTGTGGTCCATTCTGTGATATGCCACCCTGCAGGCTAGCTCCAAAAGGAGAGTAGGAGCTTGGTTTGGCAGATGCCATTGATCCAATTGTCTGTGAGCCAGCAGAGGATGGGGTGGTACTGTTGACTGGATTGGGCTGGGCAGAGCTGCTGCTGGAAGTGCTTGTGTTGGTTCCCTGGGATCCTGAGGTGGTGCTGGAAGAGTTGTTCTGAGGAGGGGGAGGAGCCGCTGGAGGACTGCGCTGGGACAACAGAGAGCCATCCAGAGACTGTTGTGACAAGTAAGGTGCTAAAAGAGAAAAGAAAAAAAGTCAGACCGATTTCTTCCATGTTGATCACCATAAATGGGCTTCAGGTTGTATGCAAGTACCTAAATCATAGCGGCACACTTGTGCAAAAAGCTTGAGCCTATTGAAAGCTTCATTGTTCCCATCTCTAGCACCCATCTTGAGAAACCAGTCGCTGAGAGCCTGCTCCGTCATGCTTCTGTCTTCTGTGGGACCGACTTTCAAAATGCCCTCTGGGTGACTCTTACAGATGGGCCTGTGTTGCCCAAGTTGACATGCCTGAAGAAAGAATAAATGAAACAGTTTGAATCATTTCTGTCAATTATAATTCCAGGGGACATGTTGAAACACAGATTTAAATCAAGACACATGCTTACCTCATATATCGCACTTAGATCTTTAAAAAAGGTCTTTGCACCCCTAAGCAGAGCCTCATTTTCAGGGCAGATGACAACATATCCTACATCTCTTTGGGAGCCAAAGGGATCAAGCATAAGCTTTTCCCAATAGGGTAACCCAAAAGGAGACAGTACCACAAAGTCATACTCATAACCGACCAAAAAGGTGGGAATGGGCAAAGGCTCAGGGGACTCATCAGTACCTGTCCAATAAAAAATAAAAAATAAAAAATAAAAAGAAATGAAAATATTTGACCAATTAAGTGAATTTATGTACTTACCGTACGAGCCTCTTCCAGCCATTTTGTGGAACTGTTGCCAGGTGAGTGGGCCCTGCACACCCCATGAGCGTACACTTCTTTTCTTCTGGATTGCATCCTGAAGCACAGGCTGCAGAGACAACAACACCCGCAGGACATCCTGAGAGAAAAGCTGGTTCATCGTTGCTGCTTTAGAGGGGAACAACACAAATTAATATTGAAATTTGAGAATATTAAATATGCTAAATGCACCATTTTCATTAATTTACTGTACTTACATTTGCATTTTTGCCATTGATGAAGACAGGTGCTTTTTACTAGAGTTTCATCTACTTTGCCACCCGACATATTGTCCATAAACTGCCGACCATGTTCCAGAGCCATGTAGCAGTCATTATAGCAGTCTCTTTCCTCCACCCTCAGAAAAGATGCTGTGGTGGAGCTTGGTCTAAAGTAATTGACCCCAGCCAAAGGAGCAAAAGGGTTGGTGCATTGGTCCTGCAGCAGCAGAATTAACTCATCTGGGGGCTTCTCCTTCAGACTGTTGGCCTTGTGTATGGAGGACCCCCGTTGCTCCTCAAAACGCCTCTCTGTGTCCCGACCAGCGTCTGAACCTCGGCCCACCACATCCAATTCATCCTCCAGGAACAGGCCAGCCGATTGGCCAAAGCGTCGATTGGAGACGGCACTAAAGCCACATGTACAGGGATACTGAGCTTCCCCATTATCTTTTAGATACACGCCCACATCTGCTCCACGAATGTTCATGTTACAGACACACACGCAGCAGCTGTCAAAGTTGCAGTCTTTGAAGAGATTCATGACGGACTCTGACAGGATAAGTGTTACATAGAGACTGTGCGCTTCAGGGATAGAAGGTACAGTGGCAGGCTCTACAGAGCTCAGTGGGCGACAGGTGGATGGGGTGGAGGCGGGCGAGTATAGGTCCGAGTTGTCGTACTTCAGTGATCCCTGAACGCTCGCTGGACCACCACGAGGAGTGCGTGGAGTCCTGGGTGTACGGGGAGTGGGTACAGAGAAACGAGGTGTAGCCGGGGAGGGAAGGATGCCTGGGTTACTGTTGCTAGGAGGTGCACTGGTAGACACAAAGGGTGTTTGAGTTTGAGGTGTGTAAGTCTGGATGTAGTCGGGCTCCACACTAAAACAACAAATACAAAAAAAAAAAAAGAAAAATCAGTGTTGCATCTAGTTTTGAATGAGTTACATGTAAAAGTTTAAAAAAAAAAAAAAAAAAGAAAATCACCATTACCTGTCTTTAGGGGCTGTGACACTTGATGGCATCAGTTCCATTTTCCCCATGGTCCAACTGGGCGTGTACACACAGTCTTCTGGCAGTTTGATAGGTAACAGACACTGGCTAGGTAACGTCTTTAGTGGAGCATACAT
>KN486994.1:19788-38281 GCA_000787095.1 Periophthalmodon schlosseri | reverse complement strand
ATGGCCATTTGTAATGTCTGAACGTCCTAAATGTACCACATGTACTTGTACAGAAAATGTTGTCCTTAACAAGAAAAATAAACACAGTGTAGTAAGAACTTTTTAAACCAATGGAGGACATACAAATCTAGTACCACATCTAAAATACCAATTAAACAAAACCACCACCAGTAAAAAGTTCCTATTTGTTAAAACAGAAACCAATATGCTTAAACGCATAGATGAGTGTGTATGGTTACGGCACTAGCCAACTTACCAACCAGGACTTCAACAGCAGCCAGAGAGTCATCCTCCCAGTCTGTGTCTTCCATTTTCTCCTCCTGAAGATCCTTGGGATTGGGACCGATGGGATAAAACTGCCTCCACTCTTCAATGAGCTTTTGAGTGGGATGGTCTGACATCTTGAATGCTTGGCCAGTAAGGGTCCCATTTAAACCATAAGGACTTAGGATGACTGCAAGACAAAGTAAGAGCCATCATGCAAATGTGTATGCAACAAGAAATCCCCCCCCCCCTAAAAAAAAAAACAGGTTTAAACAGTGCTCCAACCTTGCATTGGACTGGAGCTTTGCTGTGCAAGGCTGAGGTGCTCCTCACTCAGCTGCTGAAGGGGCTGATGTTGAGCTATCTCCACACTTGTGCATACATTGCTGTCACCATGCACGAAGAAGGTGAATGCGCAGGACAGGTGCTCACTGAATAAGAAAAAAATATATTGTTGCCAGTTGAAACACTCTTGACTGGCTATTCAGGATAGTGCATTGTTTTTCATTGTCATTCTCATCATTCAAGGGTCAAATTTATCATGTTACAAAGAAGGAAGAAAGCTTATTGCATGCAGAATTGAAAATCATTTTAAGCAACAGTAACATGTTCTTTTCAGATGTAGCCTACAACTAGTTGCAGCCATACCATGTTAAGAATGTGTGATATGATGAAGAAACTAAACTCTATTGGACCTGGCTTGCAGTGGAATGGGAGATCCACATATTCAACATTATGAATATTTAATTATGTGCATTTCATAAATGGAATGTACATATAGTGGCTTAACAGAGAAATACTCTTGCATGTATTTGCAGTGTACACTATCCTGAGAAATATGTTATTGCATGAATTGCCAAATTGTGATATTATCTTATTGTGAGACATGTATTGTGTATTTTATTGAATCGTCATGGATCCTGTGATTTCCAGCCCTAATGGACTGAATAAATAATGCAGTAAACCGCTTTTACCTGGAAAGGCACAATATTAAATCAAATGCAACATTAATTTTGTTATCATCATCACCTTATTAACTATAATGAGTAAGTATGAATGATACCTTTCAAATAAAATGAGTATCTTTACTACTTCTGTAATAGTGGACTGCTAAATGTACTAAACATTGACATGGTTGCTGTAAAACCACAATGCAGACTCAGCATTTTTCAAAATACTACCCTGTTTACCAGCCAAATAGAAATGAGCCAACTCCACTGTTAATTGCACTGCTTCTTTTAAACATGCTAGCATTGAAGAGAGGAATATTACCATCTATAGTCTTAATAGCAATAAGCCAACTATTAAAACATGCCACAAAGATCTGAGCTAAAGGGCTGAACAACAAATATGTCAGCTGAACGGGCAAAGGAAAAGAGCCCATTAAAATAAGGTTTTGTATTTATTAATAATTATACAAGATGTATGCAAGACATTGGTCTGTAAGAAATAGTAGAATTTTCCCAATCAAGAAGCACACTGCCCTGGTTTAAGTCCAGCTTAGTCCAGATGTAGACTTGGTTTGGTCCTAGTTGAGTAGCCGTGAAGTCCACTTTAAGTTATGGGTTCATGTCATGTTCTTGCATGTGCAAAATGTATTCCAGAAATGTATTACAGTGGCTCTGTAAAGCCTTAATTTCACGTTGCTCAAATCATAATAAAATGCATCACAATTGTTGTGAACTCAAGTTAGGATTCAAACCAAAGAAACACCTGCCTTCACAACTTCCAGAATTCTCATTCCTCAGCCACTTCCACTAAAAAGTTGTATGTTTTTGCCAATACCACAACCATAAAGCAACAATAAGCTACAGTTTAGTCCAAATTTTGATGTCCAAGGGCATGCAAACTTGCACATACCACAAGACCCATCCCAGTTATGTTCGATTATTGGTGGGTGACAAGACAATTTTACTGTAAATTATGTCATTTCTGAATAGAAATGGTAATACTACAACTTGCTGGTTGTTAAGGGGGTCATTTTCAACACAGCAAAAAGAACAACTCCCATCATCACAACAGCAAATGCTGCACCAATGTAACATTCATTAGACTCACATTTGAATATTCTGAGACTCAATTCAGTGCCATGTTATAAAATTGCCTTATCTCAAAAAATGAACTGCCATAGCCTTTGTTGTCATTACATTTTTTTAACTTATGCAATTTCTGTGTTACAGCTTGAGAAGCAAACCTTGAGTACTGGGGCCAACATTTATTCATTTGAACCAAGTATTTAGAGCAAATACATTATTAGCCTATGAAAGCTTTATAAATACACATATAATATCTCATTTAACTATGATTAAAAGGTTTGCATGGACTGTAATTGTGGGCTAACGCATACATGTGCATTTATGAAAACAAAGTGGAGAACAAACATGGTGATTTTATAAACAGTCTAACAGGACATACCTTTTATTGAGCGTCTTCTCGTCTTTCTGGTATGGCTTCACAAACCACTTGCCTATGCGCACAAAACCCCGATTCATGAGACAGCGCTCCAACAGGTTGTGGATGGCTTTAAACAGGAGTGTACGACACTCATAGGACAGGCCACTCTCCCACTCACCATCCTCTTCACCTAGAGCCGAATAACAGACAGTTCATTACACATTCAGATAACAAAAACACTAGATAAAAAAAAACATCCCCCCCAATACTTTCTAAAATAATTTCTTTAACAGAGTTTGCTTTAGTCAGTCACTGTGAAGGCAGCCTGCACTTACTTGAGAGCTCATTGTGAATAAGTTCAGCAAAACTGGGGTCATCCCCCCACCAGAACAGCCAGAGCTCTCTGCGGCCGGGAGTGTGATGTCTTCTCCACACACTCAAGACATCTGCAGCCAGGCAGCGGCTGAAGCTGCACAGGATGGGATCCTCTTCAGTCACAGGGAATAGGATGGGTGAAGATGTGGGTCCTTGCCACACAAAGCGTCTCCATTTTATTCCGGTCAAATCAGCCTTTATTACAGTAAAGAAACATTGTAAGAGTGGGAAGAAATGAAACGTAAAACAGTTACTGTATAACTGCTCTGCCATGTGTTTGTTATCAATTATGTCCAACTGCAGCATCTAACACAACACAGACATGGTACAATTTCATTACAATTATCTAGATATTGCAGGAACTTGGGTCTTTCATAATAATCACACGGGCCTATGGAGCAAATACAGAATATAAGACACAGGCTGACACTGATTTAGCAGAATCCACAATAATGCATAGCTTATTACTAAACTAGTGTCATGCATCATCAGAAAATAGATGGACAAGCCGTCATTTTGGGCTTAATGTCAAAATACCAGTAGTACATTCCTTCATGGTTTGAAACTTGGATAAATCACTATTTGCAAGTTGCAGGCCCAATGCCTTTACGCCAGTATGCACTGACGTTATAAAGCTTGTTGCCTGATTAGCCAAAATGGCTTTCTGGCCTGAGTGTGAGAGCTAACGCTAGCAGAGACTTACCAGGCAGAAGAGGTTGGAGTGGCAGTCCTCCAAACTGGCCCCGTTTGGTACAAAACACGATGTCATCCTTTTACTGCGTTGCTGGATTCTTTAAGTCCATCGTTTCAATCACCATCGAGGGCAATGACTGGTCCCGTTATTTTAAGTTAAAGCACTGTTTAGTGCGAGTTTCCAGTTGAAGCGCTGGCCAACTTCGGTGCTAAAGCTAGCGCTGTTTATATAGACAACTTCTAGCCGGTGCTAACCTATGCTAGCCTTGTGGCTAAGCTAACAGGCTCTGATAGCGTCAACTATGAGCTTCTAGCTGTTCATCAATCCTGTTTGAAATGTATTGTCTGATCTGGATAGCCACAAGCCTACCGCTACTACTACATAACGTCAAATCAGAAATCTAATTATCACTGGTTCAGAACAATCCAGTAATTAATTACATTAATAAGAAACGGTAATCACGATAAAATATGACCCCCAAAAGTAAAAACTTTACCCCCAAATCGTGTGCCCCTCTAATGCTAATGCTATTGCAAGCTAGCTGGTCTGAAACAATTTCAAAGCAGAGGAACTCTCCCCTCCCCCTGAGCTCTAGCCAGTTAGCACAGAAGCTAACATACCAGAGCTCCAGCGCTAGCTGCTAGCTAAATAAAACAATTAGCTACACCGCCCTCCTTCCTACTAAAATCATCACAGCACTCAGACATAGTAAAACAACTCGTAAAACGGCGGATGTTCTAGATTTGCAGGGGTACTCATCGTTTACGCCTCTCTCAGTGATCCATAGCTCCTGCAGATTTCCATTATTTCAGTTCATGGATTGAATTCTTTAATGGCGGCCAGGAGGACAACTCTGCCTCTCAACTCCTATTGGCCAATTTGTGGTAATGGGGGCGTCATCCGGCTTCAAGTAGCTCCATGACTTCACAGTTTACAAGATGAAAGCTCCACTGCATCTGTCATACTTTCAGTGGTCAATGAAGTGATGTCTGTTTCTAAACATGATCCTTTGAAGTGTGAACTAAGTCTAACTATGGCTTTCAACTTCACACAAACTGTTTGCAACATTTTAAACATTGGGGATGAATAAAAGTAATTCTGACCCTGATTCATTTAGAGTGAATTCAAAATTGCTATCAGACAGAAGCAATGATTTGATATTTTAGGACTTTTTAACGCATGTGTATGCAGACAGAGTTTTGCTACTGGTATTTGTGGAGCGAAGTAACGAGTATATTTGATACGTTCATCGTAATTAATAATGCAATAAGTAACATTCCAGATTTTCTTTTACTACGATGCCATATCCATAGTGAGCCACAGGGCGGAGACTTTAGGCAGGAGAGTCTTGTAGGCCGTCCCATTGGGGGCGGGCCACGGATGCAACCAGAATGTCAACAACATGCCGCCACCATCAGAGTCGTTAGCAAGAAAAGATACCGGAGACAGTAGGACTGACAGACAACAAAGACATGACGCCAAGCAGTCATCCAGCAACATCGTCTCCTTAATAGCTCAATTTGCAGACGATCATTTAACTCTTGTACGGGTATGTCTTATGCGCACGCATTTTAAATTAATTTCTACCTTATATGGCTACATGCTGTGACACCTGTCATTTTCACAAATCACATTCACAGTACACGTTTCCTAACTGTCCTGCTTTTGTTTTTTGTAAAAAGCCTGCCCAGTAGGCAATAAGTTGGCCAGTAACTCCACACATATTTGTCTTATAGGGTATCACTGTCATGTTTGGTAATTTTGTCAACTTACTTCTCTCCTCAGAATCTAAGCACTGGGTTAGCTGTGGCTGGTGTGATTATAATTGCCAGAAGTATAAGACTGGTAAGAGCGAATCCCCAAATCAGTCCTGTTTTTAACAATATTGGTGGTAGTCAATTCATTGATAAGCAATGAAACGTATTGTCTCTCTGGGTTTTTTTTTGTTTTGTTTTTTTTAAGATTTGCATTCATTTATGCAAACAAATCTTTATGCCACAAATGACCAGGTTACACACATGGGGTTGTGTTTTTACCTCCACAGATGACCAAGTTTCATTCAGTTTCTCAGATTCCCCTGCATTTTGTGGAGAGGAACGTCACTCTTTACGGGAAGGTCCATTCAGTTACAGAGAAAGGTCTTACAGTGGAGCATGTTCCGGTCTATTTGCCTGTCATCTCTTCATTGCTTCACAAAAAGCATAGTAAGAGATTACTGCAATATATAATGAATTTATAATTTATTGGTGTAACTTGTCACTATACTTTATACTTTATATTTTCAAAACTGATTGATACTAAGGAAAAGGCTTGATATCAGTTTCAATACTACAATAACAATAATAAAAAATGCAACATTTTATTGGACAATGCCATGTAATTTCTATACCAAATAATAATACCATGTTACTTTAGTTCTGATAAATGAATACCATGTTTCAATATTAGCTTTAGTAATTCATTATTACCTTGATGTAGATTTTGTTTGTATTAATTTATTGTAACTGTGTTATTAGACCTGAGCTCACTCTTGACATAGGGCTCTTATTAATTATTAAGAATTGACATTTTAAAATTTTAATAGATGTTTGTTAATATTGGCTAGTAATTATAGTAATTTGAAGTAAACTTAACAGCTTGTTTTTTACACTCTTTTTTTATACTTAAGTAACCATACTGGGATCACAGATACAGAAATGTCTCAAAGTTTTGTACCAGAAATCAGTCACTGCTTATCATGTCTTTTATTACAGATATGTGTCCAAGTCCATTGCAGGTACATCTTGCTGGAGTAGAGCTCACTCCAGAAGGCAGGCAGTGGCTACAAGAGAACTTGCTTCCTGCTAAAACGGTTTGGATCAAATTAATCAGCCAAGAGGATGACGTACTTTATTGCCTCGTGTCCCAAAACAAGGTATGCCATAGCAGTAGCATATTCAGTGACTATCTCAAAATGTAATGTAAAATGTAACAGTATTTCACTGGAATACAAGTTCACCTTGCAAAAGTGAATGTAATTTATCTTTGTCCACCAGGGGGTGGTGTGGACCTACTGTATCAACGAGGAGCTCCTCAGACAAGGTTTGGCCCGCACTGCTCCCATCTCAGGGCTTCTTCCTGACTCCTGGCTTTACTGGCAACTGCACAGGCGACTGCACAGGGCGGAGGTCAAAGCTGAGAGAAAGAATCGGGGCCTGTGGAAGGAGGACAGCCTCTGGGAACGAGCAAAGAAAGCGCTGAATACAATTTTCAGTCTGATCCGGAGAGTTTTAACCAAGACGTGAGGAGACAAATTGAGTTTTGATGAAGTATGCAAAGACATTTCCACCCTTGAACTAATGATGCTGTTGCACATTCATCCAGAGATTAAACGAAATATTTCAATCATATTATCAATCACTTCTGCCATTTTAAATAAACTGACCATGTATCAAGAAACACAATTATGTCTGTTGACGATATTTTTATTAGGATATTCAAATTAAAACAAAATTTCATTCACTATATTACCAAATGTTATGTGCCTTGGTCTGTTGGTGTTTTGCTTGAGATGTCCACTCAGCCCATCAAGAGGGCAAGGAGTATTGGAGTTTTAAATGGGGGGAAAGGGTTAATTTGTCTCACAATGGCATCACCGTTGCTTGGGGTTGGACGACAGTAAAAAAATATTTACAATATTTTTATTGTCATTTTATTGTCATTGAACAATCACATGTTTATTTGATCTTATTAAAAACAAATAAAATTGCTTTCAATATCGATTTCCTTAAAATAAGCAATACAAGCTTTTAATTTCCATTTAACACAAACAAATTTAAAGTTTCTTCCTGCAAAGTCTGAACTCTGTTCCAAACCACATATTTTTACTGAGTATTGGATGTAGACCTTTGGATTTAACAGAGCCAAGCAAATGAATCTCAATACTAATTCAAACTTGATTAATTGGACTGTTGCTATTACATCAACAAATGTGAAATGCAAAGTCACTTTGAGACCTTCTGTTGGTGAGGGTTTTTTTATACAATGGGACCATTAAGTCAGATGACTATTTTGTTTAATTAAAACATTTTAATTAATTCATGTACCTATTTTTGTTACATCTTAATATATTCTTAATTAATTAATGTGTTATTAAAAATGAAAATAACCTATGTAGATGTTATTCACATAACATACATAAAGAAAACAAGTTATTATTAGCGCTGTCAAATTTCCTGAACCAGGACCTAAGTCATGCCTTTGTTTTAATGTTTGCAGTGTTTATCAGTATAGCAAGGATGTAAATTGTATGAGTACAATTTTTTCTTCCTTTTTTTTCTCTTTGCAGACGAGAAGAGAAGCAAGTGTCCATCCTAGCCTGTTCTTGATGAGTCCTTTTGGGGTGCATGGTGAGCTAGTTCTCCATCCAGTTCTCCCAATGAGTAAAAAGAGATTAGCAAAGAGGGGAGGAGGGTCACCAGGGTAAGAAGGGGATTTTGGGTTTGGACACAAAGGGGGCAGAGGAGGAGTCACACTGGAAGGGAAAGGGAGAGGAGAGAGGGGGGTTGATGAATCAGCTAGTCACCCTTTTGTTGTGCAAATGTTATAGTGGCTGTTACGGCTTCTGCAGGGCTGTGATTGGTGGGCCGGTTTAAATTGTAAGGTGCATTTCATGAGGGCTGTTGCTGCCAGACTTTGAACTGTCAGTGAGGGAGGAGTAGGAGCAAAGCCCTGGCTAAAGTAAATATCACAGTGCAGTGGGGATATCCCTAAATAGACTGATTAAAAAAAAGAAAAAAAAATACTGTTTGACAACATGTATCCCGTGAATATTATCTGTGCTATTACATTT
Source organism: Periophthalmodon schlosseri (assembly GCA_000787095.1). Classification (NCBI taxonomy): domain Eukaryota; kingdom Metazoa; phylum Chordata; class Actinopteri; order Gobiiformes; family Gobiidae; genus Periophthalmodon; species Periophthalmodon schlosseri. The sequence continues at coordinate 29,723 of KN486994.1, read as the reverse complement.
ATTTATTACCCCCAATTAAAACTAAATTTACTTCTAGGGGCAGTTTTAAAACATGTCCACAATTTCTTATGGATTATTACACAATATGCTCACATATAAAGTCATTTTACATTTCCCTTACTTTTGTGCCTGTTCCAGCCATTATTCATTAAAAGTAAGGTAGTAAGTAACGTTAAAATAATGACTCAGAATCAAACTCATCTCTAGCGAGCAAGATATTTTATATTTCAATACGAACCCTTCAGTCCTGGCTCTTTGTCTGCTCCTCTGTGTGGGTCCGTTCCAGGTTTTCTGGTGATCCTCGTATCCCAGCAGTGGTGGTTATTTGAAAGGGGACCTTGCTGGATGCACTGCTTGCCCACGCCAGTGAAGTTGTTGTTGGGACACTTTCTGGCTGGAAGTAAACCTCTACCACTACTTTCTGAGTTGCTATGGACTTACAGGGGGAGGACATTTTTGGCATGAGTGACAAAACTTTATGAGGACAGCACAAATCAAAAAGTTGCAAAAGAAGTAAGTGCTTTTCTATGCTTAGTTATACACACAGTACAACTTACATTAATTAAGTGTTGTTTGTAGATATAACAAAAATGTTTCTTGTTCTTGGATGCGGTCCTGCTCTAAGTAGCATGTAAACAATTGACTGTCACTTTAAGTGTGCTGTTGGTAGGACACTGTCTACAGTAACTAGGCAAAATGTGCACCTGCTGTGGTGAACAAGATGAATTCTATGACATTTTTACTTTCATTTAGCTTTCGACTTTCAAAATAAGTCAATATTAATTTCATTGTTGTGTCAAGCAATAAGAAAACAACTACATGTCTTTTCTGGCATTTCGAATAGTTAAATGTATTGAAAGATACGCATTCTTCAATCTTATCTTTGTACTTTTAGCTTTTTGGCATAGTCTTGTATCATTATTGATTTGCACTGAGATTGAACAACAAAGGCCTTTATTACACTCAGCCGGTAGCCATCCCTGAAAGAAAGACATGGGGCACTCCCCCATCCGAGAGCATGGTCCTTGGGGATTTTTTGATTTAATTGAGTGGGTCTGTGAAGCTGGCTGAATGTGAGAGACAAAAGGATTTAAAGACACAGCATGCTGCCATTAAACTGTAGCAAATACATATCAATACATTTTATCAAGGTTTGTGACATTACTGTAAGGCAAAATATAAAATGAACTGACACATGACTGGAAGTCTCACTTTGGGGTCAGCTTGTCCCTGTTAGTTAAGATTTTCTCCAGACGGACCACACATTTGTTTTCACCTACTGTCACTGTAAACAATCACTTGTGCACATTTGTAACACAGGGACCCTACTGCTAACACACCCATATAAGCTATAGCAGTGTATGTGTATGTGTGTGTGAAGGCATGCATTGGCTGAAAACTGACTCTGGTTGTTATGTGCCTGAAGTATTGTGAGCACTGTATCGGCTTGCTGGTGTAGGGTTGTAGGAGTGGATACATGAGTCTTTGTGGGTGCTCTGATCCCTTGTGAATAATTCAAGTTTCTTGGTGGAAAGAGGGGCAGAGAACTTTAAATGAACCCATTGTGGGTGCTATGAGGAACTCTGCAAGGTTTTTTGTTTTCTGACATACAGTTAGAATGTATAATTGATAAAGAAGAACATTTAAGAATAATAACTATTTTTGGAAACATCTTTTGGTCCTATAATAAAACATAGTTAGTTCCTTTTTGTCTTTTATTAAGCAATGCATATTAATAATTAGTTTACAATGTATCAGTACCTACAAATGATGAATGTGGAATTAGTGGTATATTAATTTTGTATGTTTTAAATTTTACTCTCAGTTTAGTGTGATCACTTTTGTTCAGCATGCTTATAATCACTGTAATCCTTTACATATTTCCTCCTAAATAGTTAAGCCCAGTATTTGACCAGGAAGTATTAACTTGTTTTTCCTAAACCCATATATTTACCAGCCTTGTTTACACAGAACAAGTAAGTGAGGAGTGGACTCTTGTCTCCATGTGAAAGCATGTGTCTAGCCACCAGCACACTCAATCTGTTTGCGGTCTGTGTTATAATTGTCCAACAAACCATGTTGAAAGCTACTCATTCACTTAGTCAAAAGAGCAATTGGTTTACGGCACAGAACAGCATTTATACTTAAATGGTTGGTAGGTTAGGGGAAGATAGGGAAGACCTTTCTTTAAAGGGATGCAGAAGATGGCAAATGAAGATAGTGTTAACATACAGATAGACTATGAATGTGAAGCTGTATGTGTTTTAAAGCTTACCAACAGTTTGATAACCATAGAAGCAAATCCAGCCTCTTAGTCAATATTCACAGAACATTGTCATCACCTGCCTAATTTGCACTCTCATAAGCAACACACTTTCTACCAAAAGAGTAGAGAAGAGTAGCTCTTCTGTTGGATTGGAAAAGAAAACCTTTAACAGGCCTAGAGCTATGCTCTGCTTCACAATCAGAATTTTGATAGATATTGGCCTCTGCACACCACGAACATCCTACATGAACCATTTTGAAGACACTCTGTCTCTATTGCAGTTGTCCAGTTTCTAAAATTTTGCCCTACTCAAAGTTACTGCTTGTCAACTTACTGACGAAAAACTATGTCTAGGTGCTACCATCAGTGAAATAATAGTTTATTTGCTTCACTTGTTAGTTGTCATTATGTTATGCCTGGTTGGTCTTTTGCTGTCCATATGACCATTAAAATGGCTTTTGAGCACAAAGCCATCCCATAATCCTGTCAATATAATGATAAAGAGAAGTGTGCTCATTTGCATTATGTCAATGCATGACAGATGTATCTCTTAAGCTATTGTTACACAGGAGTGCGCTTAGGGTACTGAAACTAGGTAATACACCACTTGCTATAAAAAAAAAAGTTACTAGACGGTCACATTTTTTTCCAAATCACTGTAAATGATTACTATAGAAGTACATTCAAACAAGGTTACTGGTGATCTTCTCCCTGTCAGGCCTGAGAAATACTGCCTCAACACGTTCTCTACCCATTTATTTTTAAGTTTGCCTCGTTTTGTCAGTCTGCTGCTACAGAGACAGAGCACTTAACTGTGGCTTTGGCAGATGAGGCGTCTACTTGTGTTACCATGTGTCAGAACAAGAAATAGTGTCACCAACTGTGTAGTGTGCGGCATGTCAGCCTACATAAGATATCATAATTAATGCAACATGTGACTTTAGTTATTAAGAAGATCTCACAATATCTCCATTGATAGACCTCTTTATATGACATATAGGCTTTGTAATGACAACAGTGATTTAGTAACATTAGACTGTTATTTGGGCTCGTAAGAGGACAAAGATGTGCATTGTATGAAGATTACTTTTATATTTACAGACAAACACTACAAAACTGTGATAATGTCTCTGCAATATTGATAGTTTTCATTTGGCATGATGTGCTGATTGTATCATAAGTGGTGTTTTCTTGGCAATAAAAGCTATAAATCCTCTTTTATGCTATGTAGCAGTGTGGGTAGTAGCGGTTTTGTTTACATTTACTTGAATACCATTTTCAGAAGAGCTGGGCAATATGCCAAAAGATGTATAAATATTTTTGTTTAGATTTTTTATTATTTTTGAATGACTTTCAATATTAATTTCCTGAACATAAACAATACATATTTTTAATCCTTCCCATTTATCACAAATAGTCAAATGTCCTTCCAAAGTCTCCAAATCACTTTTACTGACAAGATTGGCTTTGGCCTTTTTGATTAAAAAGATCCAAGATCATTAATGATTATTAATGAGTGAATGTCAATCTCGATTTAAATTTAATTAATTGCACAACCCTAATATTCAGTAAATTCTAGGTTACTTTTAACAGTAGCTGGCTCTTATAGGTTTTATGAGGTATATGAAAAATAAAATGTTGTGAGCATTGTTTTGCTGATGCGACAGTGTACAATGTACTGCTTTTAGATACCTTCATATGTGATACTTGCTGTGAAAAGTTCAGGAGTAGTACTCACTGTGATTTATTGACACAGCCAGTAACTCCACAGAGCTTCTGAAAACACACAGGCATCAATTAAACAATGTAGGTGGTGGGGTCACAGAAAAGACATCTGACCCATAAACAGACAGTAACCTCCCAAAACACAAGAGCTGGCACCAGGAGACCGACAGTCAAAGCTGGAGGTAGTTTTAGGGCTGAGTTGTAAATCAGTGGACGATGGACACGCAACAGGTGAGAACTGTGATAAATGAGTCAGTGGAGTTAGAAGCGGAAAATTGGAAATCCGGTGAGAATGGAGATCAGAAAACTGAGGCAAGAAAAATGGAAGCTAAAGCCTGGAAAGGTGAGAAGGGGTCACATGGATGACCTGAAAAAGCTTAAGTTGCTAAGGAAGTGAAAAGTAGGTGAACGTGTTTTGTGAGTCATCTGCTGGTGAAAAACACACACGAAAAAAAAAATCTAGCAAGTGTAATAAAGGAATCATTTAATTAAAAATGTGTGTCTTGTTTCTCTCAGGACATTGTTGCACCAAATCTGCCCTTGCCCCCTCTTCTCACCATGAGCTCCCGAGTGGTGAACCGAAAAGGAGAGCCCCAGTATCGGCGGCACTTTCTGACCAACAACAGTATCTTCCAAGGTAAACTTCTCTTCATTTATTGTTCAAACTGTACATCTGGTGTATAGACAGTAGAGGGAGACTTTTCCTCAGCACTCAGATAAGACCAATACTATGTGAAGTGACATTCAAGAGCAAGTCCGTGCATTTTCCCCTGGAGCACAAATGGGTGCAGGCATGTTGTAACACTATCACTTTGATCTAAGAGTAATGAGATTTGGGGCGTAGAGGCTGCTCACACATCTGTCTGACAAATCTTTGAAATGTTTTGCTGGATGTCACACCAACAGGAGACAGGACAACTGCAGCCTGATGCAACAAGCGCCTGCATCTCCTCTTCTAATAAACTTGTCACTCTGTAGCATGTCCACATACTGTAAAAGGACACTAAAAGCAGGAAGCGTGTAGGCTTTGTTGGTTTGGTTCTTCTTCAATGATTGGGTAGAATTTGGAGAATATGTGGTTAAAAAAACATGGTCAAATATGCAGAAGTGATATTTTAGTGATTTCATACATTCGTCTTTTAGTATGGAATGACGCTATCGATTTTGCATCTACATCATTCTGGCTTGGATTCCATTCCATATTCTGCCGGCATTTGTTTTAATCATTGAAAATAAAGTGCAAATGGATGACTTGCCTGTACCTTGTGTCTCTAAAACATTTATCCTTGACATTAAAGCCCCAGTATGCCACTTTTTGTGGACTGAACAGGTGCTCCTCAAGGACAAGGCTCAAAGGCTAACAAACAGTGAAGACACCATGCTTGTAGAATAAAAAACTTACTGTGATAGAGTTCCTTTGTATATAATATTCCACAATGAGGCATAAAACCTATGGTTTAAACCTATTCCCATGGAATCATTCCACTTCCAGAAAGTTGCATACTGTTCTTAAAAAATAGGAAAAAAATCCAACGTCGGATTGCAAAATGCTCAAGTAAAATGCCATGATGTTTGTGCTCAATCATGACTTCAAGTTTGTTTGTGTAATCACACTGTTGCCTCTCTCTTGTTGCCAATTGACTTTCCAGAAACTATGCCTCATTTAGCCTCGTTTTCCATTTATTTTCTACCTGGTTTTGCTGCTTGTTGGCTCATTTTTCATAGTCCTTGTTGAATGTTTCCATGTTTTGTGACTGACTGGGGGTGCTGGGTTGTGTTTGGCCATGGGGCATAAATCACTGTGAGTGTTTGAAGAGAGAGGGGGCAGCTGACTGTGATCAAGCAGGTGTGGAAGAAGAGCACTTTATATTTACATTGTATGCACATTGAAAGTGTCTCACTGGGAGCACTTTAAACTGTATCTTATAAATGGAAATTAGAAGATCACTGGATTGAAACTTATCTGTAAGGTGTTCACTATTCATTGGTTTCAGCTTCTTGATAAATGCAACATTTTGAGGATTGATCCCATTCAAATAGTTAATTGTTAATTGCTATTGCTAATTACATAAACGTTTAGCTGGATGTATTTTTTAGGCATTGAGAAGTATAGTTTTTCATGTTTCTGACTTAACTTAAAAGTTCAATAAAGATTTGAAGTTTTGAAGTTTCTCACTTAAGATAAATGAAAGAAGTGAATAGTAGCCTTGTATAATTTATAGGCTTATATGCTTCTGCTCCGGCTTTCCTCCTAAAATAACGGTTCCTCTTTTTGATTGGCATTGATGCTCAGATCAACTGTCTGCTCTTCTAGACAGCGCTAATCGATTTGGCATCCTGTGTCTCGTGTGTGAACGCCGTTATGTGGTGTCGCCATTCCGCCTCTAATTTATTGATTCATGCAGTTACGATGTAAAATGCTTGAATGTGCACCACCACCAATTCATGTGGACCAGGAATTATCTGGGAACTCCCTTAAGGCCAAAGTTCTGTTGGGAATGACTCAATGCGTACGCCATGCTGAAAGACGTGCTTCTAATAAAGCCATCGTATTAATTAAGAAAAAAAAAATCGGTCCTTTATGTCATCCTGGGGTCCTGTGTGCGCATCACAGAAGACATTTTATGTTTTGATGTTCTGTCTCCTGCTCCATGGAAGAATTCGCTTTGAGAGAGTGAGAGAGAGAGGAAGTGTAAAGTGGGTCATAGCGTGGTATATCTGCGCATTGGTTACTTTGCTCTGCTTAGGATAAACTCGAGGTGGAGCTGACTCTGAGAATCTATCATGTTTGTTTGAGGTGCAGTTTAATGGGAGCGGGGAAGCCCATTCAATACAGGGGGCATTTTCATCACCTTCAGCCGCGCGTAAGCTCTTGCATGCCTACCAGTACCCAGAGTGCGTAAAGGATCGGCTAATTATTTACCAATGCCCCGTGCGTCTGGAGGATAGAGGGTCTGTGCGCGCGCTGGAGACGCTGATGGGCTGTGGATTTTCTGTGACCAACGCGCTAAAACACAGGAGCACACGCGCATCGGCACTCGTATTTTTGTTTTGTCAACGAAAAAGTATCAACATGGCGCGCTTCAAGTGAACATGGATTATAAGGCATGTAACCACACCAAGGCAACAAAATGCTACCCAGAGCGCACGGACGGATAATATGAGACAGACGACCCATGCAATAAATGGCTGAACTTGAAGTTTGCAGAAATCTTAATCTGGAAAAGAGTAAGAATCATAAATACTTTGACTGTCTGATGTGGTGAAATATAAATATGTATGCATTCCTTCACTATGCGTATTTGTTTTATGGGCACGTTATATGTTTTAAATTGGCTGTTTTGTTAGCAACCAGCAAATGTGATTACATTAAGTTGCATTAAGTAGGCTGCATTATTAGCGATTAATAATGGGAATCGCCCTGTCTGAATGAAGTATGTTGACAGAAAATCACATGTGGGGAAACTGTCCCTGGTGCTGAAAATCCCCCTTGGGTTTTGTCACTAGAGGGCAGAAAAGTCTATACATTTTTTGTACCTTTACCTTGTGCATATATTTTTAACCTTTGTTTTCTAAAGAGCTTGAATGTGCTTGAGATTTGATGTGTTGAGTCAATGGGAACATCCCTGCCTACAGAGGTGGCTTGGATTTTAGTGGGTGAATCAAGTTCCACACAACCACACAAGAGAAGGTATACGCTTAGATATGGCATATTTGAAGCCTTGGTGGTCCCAGGGCTATTAAGAAAACCCTTTTTGCTGTCTCTCAAATTCAGTTTCTTTGTTGTCACTTAGAAAGCAGATGAAGATGTGCCGCAATTGTCAGTCATCATCCCCTGCAGCTCACTGGCTTTCCTTTCCCAACTTTGCCAGTGAGTGGGTTGCTTTATAGTGGAGTCTTTATTCATTTTGGTAACACCTAGGCACAGAGGGTGGTGTGATGAGATCTTGCTTGGAGACAAATAAATAAATTAATACAACTGGAAAATGACACCAGAAGAACTGTGTACATGGGTCTTCTTGATGCTTTCCAGTATAGGTTTAATTCAAAAATGTTCCTTAGCATGTTTCTGCTGTGCTGCTGATGATATTCAGCATGTTGCCATCATTGTTTTGTCTTTTCCTATTCTCTCTGGCTGCAGGGCAGAGCAGCTAACACACACTAGGGGGTGGCACACATTTGTATCTTTCTGCTTCTCAATTCATCATCTCATTTTCTGTCTTCTGCCGTATTATGGGCATTTACATATAATTATATTGAATGCATAATGTTTGTATTTTTGTTGCGAATCCAAACCTTGAATAAACGCAGATGGTGAATGTATGACAAGGTTAACCACACGACTAATGCTAATTACCACTTTGTGGCTATACCTGCTTGTAACTGCCAGATCTCCTAAGCTAAGCAAGCCTGGGTGTGGTTAGTACTTGGATGGGAGATCGTTGGGAATATCAGGTACCACAGTGGGGCACCAGTGGAAACTGTCATTGTGTCCTTAGGCTAGACACTTGACCCATATTGGCTAGTGTGAATTTGGTATGTTCTTGAGTGTTGGTGGTGGTCAAAAGGGGAAGATGGTGCAGATTGACTCCCAAGCTTTTGTCAATCTACCCCAGGGCAGCTGTGGCTAAAATAGTAGCTTAGCACCACCGACTATGGACTGAATGAATAATGCAGTGTCTAATGCATTATTGTTATTGTTATGATTACTTTGGTGATACTTTATTTACTTGTACTTTATTGGTATTTTTTTCCTTTAAGGTTCTTGTTTTGTCCAGGTCTGTCCCGGTTTAAACTGGTTTATTCCTTGTTTAGTCCTAACTTTTACTGTTGACTTCCTCTGCCAATAAGATGCTGTCAAATACTGATAATTGCTGTTTTCGACATCCAACAGTTATGTTTCCTCTTTATCAGTCCTAGTCCACACTGGCAACAGATGTTTTACTGTGCAAACTCTGTTGACAAAAGGCAAAAGCACTTTTTGGCTCTTCACTTATAAAAATCTATAAAGTAAAGCTGCCTTGAAGACCTATCATAAAGCACCAGCTGGCCAAAGTGCATATAGCGGACTCTATACCTGTTCATTTGTGCGTATGTGTGTGAGTGAGAGGGGAGGAAAAGCAAATTACCCATAACCACAGCTTTTATTTTCTCTCCTTGTATCCTCTTGACAGCTTGGTCCTCTCACTGACGTAGCCCCACTTTGGCCTGATTGGAATAAGCAGACAGAGCATATAATTTAGCCTGGGTGAAATGGTGGATGGTTACGCTGTGCTGCTAGATACTACAGTATCCTAGTTTACGTGCTTTGAGCCCAGAGCAGTAGAAGCTGCCGGATGTGCACACTGATGTCTCACATGCACAGCCTCCTTTGATGTGAGTATTGAGCAGCAGCACTCAGGGAGCCCCTCACAGCAGCACGGCTGAATGCATTATTCTGGTCATGTGTTTATTTTTATTCAGATGGAGCTCTCATCCTGGGCCTTAGGAAACCCACAAGGACATTTGGTGACTTGTTACAGCCGTGAGTGGTCTTAATTAGACTATCTCTAGCTCTAGATTTTTCTTTAATATGCTTCTTGGATTTTCTTTTTAGAGTACTTGCAATTTGTCTGTAAATTAGAAAATACCTTTCCTTCCATGTGGCTTTTTCCAACAGCAAATTAGTTATCTTTTGGTATACAAGGATTTGCATAATGATTTGTCAAAGTGTTAAGCTCAGGTGCACTTCTGGAAGTAATCTACCATTATTCAAGGTTGGGTCTAGTGACTGCTTTTGTCTTTGTTAAATCTTCATCACCTCCTCATTACCGCAATATAAATTTGATAGGTATAGGTTTTTACTCTAGTCCATATATAACTGAAATTTGGAAATGGTAAAATAATGAAACATCAACATAACTGACTCATTTATTTGGGACATTTCATATAATTCTGCCTTTAG
>KN486994.1:9299-19733 GCA_000787095.1 Periophthalmodon schlosseri | reverse complement strand
CAGTTCATTTTATTTGTTTCTATAATAAACACAAGCAATCAACCCGTAAAGCAATAACTGTGAAGCGGGAAGAGAGAGTTTTGAGTGAAACTTTTGGGGTTTAACACTGCTCTGTCAGTGGGAATGAGCAATATCTTCTGGTTGGTTTCTTTCATGGTCAGGCTTTTATATGTTATAAAAATAATGTGTGAAGTGTGACAAGAAGAGTCTGCAGTGTGTGTTAAAAAAGTACCATGGATTACAATAGTATCTACACATTTTGTACATTTTGTAGCTTTTGAGGCAGTTGACATTTTTGAGAGTAAGATCTGGGCATCATTTGGAATATATTATACAGGGTGAAAGGGTGCTAAAATTGGAACTGCGAAGTAGATAGGGCTGGGAGAAATATGCCTTTAGGTTCAAGAACAGGACAGGAAAAACTAAACCCTTATTAGGCAACACATGCAGAAACATTAGAACATCAGAAACAAACCCTAAACAGCAGGCTTTTTCTGCCACCGCGTTTGGTGGCTGTAGCTGATCACTGACAATTTAAAATGATGAAATCACGATTCTGTTGAAATTTGAAATTGAGGTCAAGAGAAGGAATGACCACAGAGGAGATGGATGTAGTGAAAGACATTTAGCAGAACATTCTCTGTGAATGAGTAAAAGAAAAAATAAATCCAGTACACCTTTCTTTATTCATTCATTCATAGAGGAGTTCATACAAGCATGTTGTATTTTAATGGCATGTGTCCCATTGTGGAGATTTTTTTTGTTTTGTTTTTGAATGACATCATCTTTCACTGTACGGTGCATCTGAATAATTAAATTTAAGCCGTTTGAATGTCCTCAAAGAAACTGTAGGGGATGGGGGGAAGAGGATGATGTAACTGAGAATTTAGTAGGAGCTTTGATGGATTACATGAGGTGAAAAAGGTTGTCTGTGGTTCTTCTGCTGTCTGGCTGTGTCTTGTGCCATGTCATACATACAGAATATGAGAGATATAGAATAAAATAGAGAATATGAAAATACTTCTGTTGTTCTCATAATCTGAAATATTCCAATTTAAATGAAGTAATGTTGAGTTGTAGTCAAGCCAGTCTCTGTAGTGGCCCCAAGCCTGGAGATACATTTTAAGGTTTAGGTACACTTTATTGTACCCATAGATCATTTTTTCTACAGCATTTGACCCATCCCTCCGCTGGGGCAACCTGTCAGGAGCAGTAGGCGCTGCAGTGCAGCACCCAGGGACCTAATTCCAAATCTTGAGCTAGGCCTGGTTAGGACTGCCTAACTTGTCCCATGTCCCCCAGCAGACACAGCATGGATGACATGGGTAGGTCACATGGTAGCCCTGCATAGGCTAAGAGGAAAGTTAAGGTAGTAGTAGGTAATACCATATAACTCATAAAGACCTTGTTATGATGGCTAACTGTCCTAAACCTCTTCCCTTCTTGTCTTATAGAGTGTTTGTGATGCTGCTTTTTGTGCATGCAGTAATCATCATAATCAACTGTCAGTAGGAACAGTGGCGTGTGGGCGCGTGGAGGAGTCCAGCCTGAGGGGGGAGTAAGAGAGGAGCATTTAGTGCAAGATGGACAGATGTGCTGCCTCTGCGTTTCACTGTGTCTCCCTTTAGCAACACACATGTCAATCCATTAAACCTTACTCTCACTGCCGTATTATCATGCTGCGTTATGTCACAGTTCTTATCCCCTGTATTCTCCCTGACAAACTACGCTGAGACCCACATCTGGTATTCTTTTATAATCACTATATGGTTAGAGTTGGCATGGTGGATAGTGTTGTGGGCTCAGCACTGACACATCTGCCCAAACATCAGAGAGGAGAGCAAGAGGAGGGGTATTTTAGACAGTCAGATTAGGCTCAGGTCAGGAGACAGAGCTGAGCGTGGTAAGCAGACGGGTTTTGGACATGTTTTCTGGTTATTGGGACTGAATCAGACTTTGTAATCTGAGCCACAGGTGAAGCTGAACGATTGAGGCGGAGACTTGCATTTTTAAACCAAAAATGGAAGATATTAGCTCTTCAGTCCAGGGTGCGAACATCCTGTCTGGCAATAATAAGATGCGCTCACATTTTGCGTGCAAAGAAAATTCAGGAAAATCATCTGTTTTGACTGTAGCAACGTTGCTGGCGAGGAATATTTACTATGTTGGTGGAAGTGTGGCTGTACCACAAAAAATCAGGCTTCCTCATTGTGGTAAGTTGGCAATTGTATGTGTATTTGTGAATGCTCAAAGCTTTGTTGTTTTATCTACATGACTTTTGCACAAAATGTAGCAACATGGTCATGGAAGCAGTACAGCATAATTTTATGTTTGTTTATTACTGGATTGCACACTTTCAGCGCCATAACTTAAAAACAGCAGGAAAGCTTGTTTTAATGAGCCATTACATTAATTACATGCACAAGCAGGTTGTATAATTTATGTTATTTTGAGCATGCTGATGAATAGCCTTGAAAAGGTTAGTGTGTATAAATATGTGATTCATTTGGCCAGTCAAGCAGAAGTGATAAATATTACCAAACATTAACAGCAAATAAACCCATGGATTACACCAGGTGCAACATTCTCATTTTGGCCATATTATTTTCAATAGAAATGTAGTGTTTAACTTGAACTGGGCGCTGGGCCGGGGGTTGCCTTATGTCACATGAATAGTGCATGAAGGCAGATGCTGCTGCATATGAATGTATGTAGTTATGAATACATTATAATGCATGCAGTCATCATCCTTAACAGAGATCTCAGAGCTGGTCAAGGGTGAAAATCCCTTTAAGCTCATTTTAATAGAAATGAACCTGCCAAGGAAGAAATGCAGTATTTGAGTTACAATGCAGGATGGCACAGAGGCAGAGTGCAGAGAGTCAATAGAAATGATCAATGGAGAACTAACACAAGTCCAGGTGCCATATATTTGTCGCTGTGCCCTGGCCGGTATTGTGCTGATCTAAGGGAGGAAGAGCTTTGTTCACAACACCATCAGAGCATCGCCCCTGTCACTAAACCTTATTAAAATATGTTTGAATCGCAAGAGTCGCTGTAGCGGGACATAGCTTTGATGTGTCCTCTAAAGATGATAAGCTTATTGACACAGACAGACGAATAATTATGGACAAGCAGGCTGCTATTTTAAGAAACCATCGTCTCCCAGACATCAGATCACTGATGGAAATACAAAAGTGAGTCAACCATGACCAAATTTAATTTAATGACTAACAAGACTACAGCGTTAGGATATTGTGATTACAGGGGATGCCTTATTAATTCAAATCCTTGTTCCTCTTTTTGGGATTTCCTAAACAATTCAGTGTCAGGCCATGATTTGCATTGATTGAGATATAGAAATTGTTTTATACCAGATGCCCTTCCTGACAATCATTTATACATGCTTAGGATTTAATAGCTTAATTTGCACCAATACAACTATAGCCCTTTGGAAAACATGGTCTGTGAGAGGACTGTAACATTACTTCTATTTCTCCACACATTGTGTGTTCCATCAAAATCCACACTGACTCACTGACTGATAACTTTCCTATATTATCGATCAGTCAGCACATGGTACATGCAACAATAGTGCACTCTCAAGTGGGCCTCGCATGAGAAGTTTGCTTTGAGTATTGCCTGTGTAGACTCAAATGAACAGAGCTGTCCACTGGAGATGACCGAGTGTGTTCAATACTCAAGTAAACCCACATTTGACACTGGCGTCTGTTACATTAATGAATGAATGAATTATTACTATAATGAAACTGTCAAATGACAGTTATTCTCCATATTCTTCATTTATCCATAGTCTAGAAGTTTACAATACAAAATCAGCTCTTAAAATGTGAATATTTTGCTTTTCCCTTTTTTAGTGTATCAGTGGTTATCTAAAGTGAAATATGTGTAAGTGTATGTGTATGTACAGATAAACAGATAAACATATTTTGAATGAATTAGCCTTCCACAATAATTCAAAATAATTCATTGATGTGCATCTACTAAAATGGCACAGAGGATCAAAAGTCTTTTTGAAATGACTGCCCATGTAACACACTGAGCATATTTCCAGCAAGATCTAAATATCAAAGCGGCTATCAGCAAATTGATTATGTAAAAGAGTTTTATATTATTCTTCCCCGTAGTGGTTTTTACATACTGTATCCAATACTAGCTTTTGTGCTTTGAGTGGTTGTACTTATGTAATCTTTTTTGTGCATAATTATACTATGTTCATTAATATTGATCTAACACTTCTGCTGTATCCTCAAAGGGGCTTGAAAAAAGTTGAAAGTTTAAACCTTCCAGGAATTCATGGGCTTTTCACACTCTTTGTCTGATATAGCATTGCCTTTTAATGCTCAACATGCTGCTTGCTATCGGTGAGAGATTCCCATTAGTGATACCTTTGAAGTCTTCATGCTTTACACTTTATGGTTTGAGATTACTTAAGTGAACTCAAGTGCAGTGGATGCTCACAGAGGACACTGTATGTTCAGAGGTGTAAAAATCTGTTTTGGTGGAGCACAGGTCTGACAGCTAGATATTATGTAAGGGACCAGATTAGAATGATTTGAGTCAAAATAATGAACTACCGAAGAATGAGAGTGCATGTACTTGAGTACTAGTTGTAGTCAGACATAGACCAGAGAGGAACAGTGCATGGATCTTAGTGTAATGACTCCAAATATATGTTGCCTAGCTAATAGTTTAGCTGACACTGTGGTGGCCAAAATGATAAGGGGTCTCATTTATAAAACCTTATGTGGTAGAGTACACAGGGACACAACATAAACTCTAAACACAAACTTCCTCAAACTTGCTTCACTTTTCTTCTCTCTGAGCACACATCTCCTCTCATCTATGAAAGTCCTGATGCCCAAAATGCAGAGTTTTTTGCTTGGACTTGTCATTTTCATGTTTAGAAGGGGTTTTTTTTATAGATCACAAACATAACATAGAAAGTCACATATGTGAGGTTTTTGTTCATATGAACGCTTTATAAATGAGACCCTTGAGTTGTTGTGTCTATAATCTCTGAATTAACTATTCAGCCAATTCATTAGCCATTTAGCCTAACCCTATCTAAACAAATAAGCACTGCAATTGTCATTATTTTCTAAAAGCCACAGAGAGACAAGAAGATTTAGGCTATTTTCCTTCAACAATTTAGACCAATTTCACTGTCACAGAATCTTGGTCTATCACTGGATAGCAACCATAAAGCAGATTGGTTTGAAGATTTGAATATATCATTAATATTACAAATAAGATGCTGTATCATTTCATATGTCATTTCAAGTGGTTTTCTCATAGTTCTTTTTTGAATACTTCCACAAAAAGAATCACTAGTGTACACTTGAGCAGATGGTAATTAGTGTTAATAAATGGAATTTCTGGACGTCACAGCAGGGTTCTGAGAATGTGCCAATGGGCAAAACACCAATGCCCTGTTATTCTCATGAACACTACACTTTAGGAGGAAATAATCTCCACTTCCTGTCTACAGGCTTGCCCCTGTCTGATGTGATTATGTAAGACATTTTGTTATATTTCTGTGTAAAAGCTCTGAACCAAGCCTTCTGTATTAGGAGTATTCACACATAACAGACTCTGCTGCTAATGAGGTTGTGATCCTCATGGCTCTTAGCTGTCATCCAGCTGTGAGGATAGGTTTGAATGGTTTTAGAGAGTTCTAAGCAAAAAAAGAGTCTACAATAACTAGACAAAATATGTTAGTTATTGATCTTTGCGTTAAAACATTCTCTAACAATCTAGAATCTAGGTACTTTTTGCCAGGTCCTCAAATCAGTTTTGGGTATATTGAATCCCAGATACTATTGAGAGCGGAGAGGTGGTTCTTAATTAATCCAGTTGAGGGTTGGCTCTGGCAGTGCAATGTTTACCAGAGCCAGAGTTATCAAGGGAGACAAAAACAAAGGCAGAACAACAGATTTCAGATTGTTTGCATGCCAAAGAGATTTTATTTGCCAATAATACACATGTTATTCTTATGCCCACTGTTGCATTTGTGTAGCTATTGAAGTGTAAGTTACAGCTCTGTATGCAACTATGTGACTGGGTTAAAATGGCAGAGGACTGAAGAGTTTGCACTGACCCATATCCCGGCAGAGACTGTCTGTCAGCTAGACCAGCACAGACCCGTCCTGTGTGAACCCACAGTGGTGCCTCTGTGAGTGCTTGGGCCCACAGCCTCCTCAGCTGTGGCCATGGCTAATTGCACCATACTATCCCTCTTCCCACTGCTTCCTGAGCTGCCTCGGAGTGCAGCACCTGTTATCTTTGTGTCTTTATATAGTGGCCCTCTGATCCCTGTTTGTCTCTGCAGTGGAGCGATGCATGAGTGTGATGCAGTCCGGGACACAGATGGTGAAGCTCAAGGCAGGGTCCAAGGGGCTGGTGAGGCTCTTCTACCTGGACGACCACCGCTCCTGTATCCGCTGGAAGCCCTCACGCAAGAGTGAGAAGGCCAAAAGTGAGTACACCCTGCACATACAAGTATACATTACGCACACACAACTGAGCAGACTGTCCTAATCAGTTGTTTACACATTATGAACTGCCAGGCTATCTTTAGCAGAGTCGAGGACTATTTCCAATTCAATCAAGGCGAAGCAGTTACACATCTCACACTCTTCACTTAACGACTTAACCAAACTCCTTTATTGCATTGCCGCTAATGGATGTCAACTATAGTTCTTGAAGTTAAATATACTAAGCATCATTATGAAAAGTTTAAATATGTTGTATCTTTCCCCATTGCCCACACTTATCACAAATAATCTGACATTACAAAGTACATCAAATATTATTCACACTCATTGCTTTGTTTTCTGTAGTTCTATTCCATGTCACGTCTTTAGCAACAAACAGTTGCACACTACAAGAAAAGTACTGTGTGCATTCTTCACTCACGCAGAAATGTCAACCCTTCAAACACAAAGTAATCTCTGGAAACACCTCATCAGTGCAGATAATGGAAAGCATTTCTAAGAATACAGTTTATTAAAAAAATTCAGCTACATTTTGTTCTTATGAGAGATTATATTTTTACACTGTTGACCCCCTCACTGCCACCTTTGAGTCGAGTGGTTTTATGCATCAGCCCACCATTGTCAAGTAGAATTGTTAAACCGTGAATGCGCATGTGTGTGGGGGGGTTGTCAGCATAAGCCTCTTTCATCCTCTCTTTTGACATTATTAAGAGAAACGTACAACAGATGCCCATTGCTAGTTTAGTCATATTGTTACTTTGAGCTCAGACGGAGTGAGATTATGAATTATGAAGGGAGTAGGTGATATTTGAAAGAAAAAAAGGCAACGTGTAATAAAAGATGCACCAATCCATCTTATTCACTCACAATACTGATACTACTGATTAACATATCCTGAAGAATTTTATTTTTAATCACTATCTCTACACAGACATTAAAACTGCATTTTGATGAAAGCCAAAATGTGCTTGCTAGAGTGTCCCACATTACCTCATTTGTTACAAAAGGTGCCATATTTTGGGCAGGTGAGTAGAAAACAACATGTGAAATATGTAAGAGACAATGGTAAACACGCTTTGGTTGGTCCTTTGTGGAAATGCAGAACAGAATGTGATTTACCTGGAGCTTTTTCGCGCATAAACCAAACCTGCTGACATGATGCTACAATCCTATTAGACCATGAGGAAGAACACAGCTAAAACGGCAAGTCTATTTTTAACAGAAGTTGGTTTCTTAATCCATCCTTTCAGTCATAGATACTGTACTGTACAAAAGTTTGGACATGTTTTAAGCTCTGACATAGAAATGATGATGGGTTTAAAATGGCGGTGAATTAGGCCTCCACAGTTAATCACAACTGAATCAAAATTGCAGTTTGAGTGGTTGCTATTATCAAATCACAAAGGCTGCAATTATTCACGTTATAGAATGTCGTCTGAAAACAAAATGTCCCCTATGTAATGTCAGTGCTCGTGGGCATGTGCTCAATGAACAGAATTCAGATTTTAACACATAAATTAAATATATAAATTCTAACATAGTTCAGGCTGATCAGGAAGGGTGTTTCTATGTACAATAAGTGTCTCTCTCACACGCTCAAATGCTGGGTTTTCATCATTTTAGAGACATTACATTGACTTGCGTTAATTTCCAATATCTGACCTTTAAAATCATAATGTTGACCTAAAAATAAAAAAGTAAATAAAATTTAAAAAATGCAGGATTATGGGGTCCTGATTTTTGTTGATGTGAGTGTGTATACAGATTTTAGTCCCCACAATGTGATAAATACCCACCCAACAAATTCTTATTTCACTTTCGGAGAGCAGTGAAATAAGAGGTTGTTGCATCATTATCCTCCTAGTATCATAATATTGCAGTGTGCTGACAGGATTATAACCTTATTTTGCTCATAGTTTAGTTTTATCTGTTTTTTAGTTACCATCGATTCACTGTACAAAGTGACAGAGGGGGTTCAGTCGGACATCTTTCACCGTCAGGCGGAGGGCAGTCTGGACCCTGCCTGCTGCTTCACCATCTATCACGGAAACCACATGGAGTCCCTGGATCTTGTCACATCCAACTCAGAGGAGGCTCGTACCTGGGTCACTGGCCTGCGCTACCTGATGGCCGGGATCAGCGATGAAGACTCTCTCGCCAGACGCCAGCGAACACATGACCAATATCCTTAAAAAATAACACTTGATGATGAATGAACAATTTTTGTTATCAAGTGACATTATGAAATCACTATATCCTCTATATTACCGTAGTCATTCCCAACCTAGGGGTCTAAACTAGATAATTTTAATGAAGGGATGTGTGCAGTTTTTAAATCATTATCATAAGTCTGTAGCTTCTCAGGTAGGAAAAGAATGCTAGGGTCACCATGGGCAAAAGAGGGGTCACTGGTAGAAAAAGACTGGTAACCATGCACTGCTCTATGTTTTTCAAAACCTGCTTTTTTTCCTTGATTTTTTAACGTGGATGAAGCAGACATTTGAGGAGGCAGATAAAAATGGCGATGGCCTTTTGAACATCGATGAAATTTACCAACTTCTCCACAAGCTCAATGTCAATCTGCCACGGAGGAAAGTCAAGCAAATGTTCCAGGTAAGTCGCACAGTTAAACAGCTGGAAAACTCTTTACATGCTTCTTTAATACTAATAGTATAACAATTTGAGTGAATATAGGAACAGAGTCTTTGTAAATTCAGTCAGTCCATTTTTTCAGCAAATGCATCGTATTCAACTCAGCTATATCTTGTGCTTATTACATTACATATGACCCGATTTTTGTTGTTACTGTGCTTGTAAATAGGCAGCCTGCACTACAATGCATAGCAACAAGGTGATATCGACTTTCCCTTGGGCTTTCCCCACCATACATTCAGTCTCCCTTCGGCATGTAATGAAATGCATTGTAAAATATAGATTGTGTTTTACACCTGATGCCCTTCCATCACTATGACAGACTTGATTATATAAATATATTTATTTATTTGAAATAAGGAACCGTGTAATTTAATAGAACACAAATCATTTATCAAATTCATTTTACCAGCACAAAATATATCACTTGATACAAGATTACATAGCAGAGGAAGCCTTTTTGGTCTAAGTTTAATAGTTGGACATCGCACAGGTGTTGACAGCTTGTATGCTTAAAATACCCTCCATCAGTCTGTTTGCTGCCTCAACTGGGAACGAGGTGAATTCCAAATATAGTGATTTATCCTGGATCCTGTTTGTAAAGTTGTGTGTGTGTGGCTGAGTCTGTGTGTTTTGTGGGGCTTCTAGAGCCCACAGCCAGCTCATTACTGGAGTGTGATGGAGGCATTAGCTGGTATTATTAGATTTGGTGTGGATACGAATAGACCCCAGTGAAATTCAGGCAATATGAGCTTCTGTATCCTAAAGAAAGGTGACAAGGCTAGAATGAGCATCCTGTATATGTGTGTCCTTTGGAAAAATGTAGGTTAAGGGATATGGAAGGAGAATAGGCAGAAAGTAATACGGCAGCAGCCTTTGTGTTGTTATGGTATATGTTTCTAAAGCTAAAGAATGGAGGTAAAGATGACTGTTGGCTGTGGACATCTGCTCCCCAAGTGCTCAATTCTGTAACTTCTTGTAGCTGAAGTCATTTTGATGCACTGATCTGGTAGCAAAGATGCTCTTGTTACAAACTGTCAATAGGATGGTAATAAAATGAGATTCTATTTTTACCGGATGCCACATCCCTCTGCATCCTTCTGCGTCCCTTTGCATCCCTGCTCATCCCTCCGCATCCCTCCGCATCTTTCCGCATCCCTCCGCATCCCTCCGCATCCCTCCGCATCCCTCCGCATCCCTCTGCATCCCTGCTCATCCCTGCTCATCCCTCCGCATCCCTCCACATCCCTCCGCATCCTTCCGC
>KN486993.1:96653-107936 GCA_000787095.1 Periophthalmodon schlosseri | reverse complement strand
TATATATATATATATACACAAAATATACAATATAGTGTAAATTCTGATATTTGTATCCTATGCAGTAAGGAAACACAAAGTACAAAGTAAATCGTTCTTAAAATATGGTGAGAAATCAATCAACATATTTTCCTTTTCACCATGACTTGGCAAATCTTCTGATCAACTACAGCTCTGTCATTTTAAAATACTATTACTGCAAATACACTTTAGTCATTCCCAATATCAAGTATCAAGTATCAGTGTCTACATCTCCCATCGTTTCACATATACTTCCAGATAGAGTTTTCTGTCGGCCGCTCTGTTCCATTGACCCGGAGTAACCCCGGAGTCGGCTCCTCCTTCTGCTGATGGGGCGTTTTGGCTGTTTTCACACAGAGGCTTGTGTTTGCGTTCAGCTCTCTCCGTTCAGTGGGAACACAGCTGAGCCGTATTATATCAGGAGCTGCCGCTGTGAGATCTGCGCGGAGTTTGTGCTGTGGTCACAATTAGGGCTGTGCATTTTGAAAAATCATGTTTCTGACAAGCATCGCGATTCTGTTCAAACTCATGTATATTTTGTTGTTTGTGGAGGAAACGATGGAACATAAAAAACACAGCCCTAGTGAGAATTCTTACTTTTCAAGCTTTTTGTGATTTGAATTGAAACGGTTGGAATATTTTTGTTTCTAAACAACATTTCATTGTCTGAAAAAACATTTGAACAGACAAATTGACACAACTTTATGATAACTAGTTCATTAGCCTTAATAATTAAAGTTGTACTGTGTAAGTTTTCTAGAGGAGAGTCCGTTATCTTGTTTCCATGGACATGTTATTGCTTTGGCTGGAATGTTCCACAGTATGACCTGTCCATCTCCATGGAGACAAGCATGTGGTGGACTCCTCACCAGAAAAGTGACATAAGGCTAATAAAAGTGTAGTTATTACAAAGTCTCAGC
This sequence comes from Periophthalmodon schlosseri, assembly GCA_000787095.1. NCBI lineage: Eukaryota > Metazoa > Chordata > Actinopteri > Gobiiformes > Gobiidae > Periophthalmodon > Periophthalmodon schlosseri. Next base: position 106,995 of record KN486993.1, on the reverse strand, counting down.
ATTAAATTGTATTATGTAAGTCAATTGTGATAATAAACGATAAGTAACGTCTCCAGACGTCTGCGTCGCTTTGAGGGGAACGTCCCACTGAAGAACTTTGGATCATTCGCCGTTTGTTTGTGAAGAAAATGCATTTACATAACCTGCTTATGTCATCATGAAATATTCAGTTATCATGTGGGAATATACAGAACCTGGACTAAATGTTTCTGTTTGTCAAGGCTACGTGCTTGAAGCAGGGACACTATGGTTGTGTAATGTTTGAGCTTTGAACTGTATATCAATATATGTCAGTGGGGCCATTCCCAGTGAGTCCTTGTATCGGCTTTGCTTTTTCTTCTGCAAAACAAACTAGTCGCCCTGTCAACTTATACTATTTACTCATACTCCAATATTGAGTATACTGACAAAAGTTTCAAAAGTGTATATCTGTTACATTTTCTGCATTTTCCGATTCCTACTATTTTGCGCAGAGGGAAAAGACTGGACAGGAAATAAGTAAATTCCGATTCCTACTATTTTGCGCAGAGGACAGGAAATAAATAAAATTCATTTGCAAAACTTATTTTTTTTTTTTTTGCACAATTTCCAGTTTTCTCCACAGCTCTCATTTCCATTTTTACCATTTTTACAAATCAATATCACATCACAAGGTATAAAACATGTATCAAGAGATTCATGAGAAGAAAAATCACTTTTTACAATATATTTAAGTAGCGAAAGACGTATTATTTCAGCCTAAACACCAGTCCTCAAAAAGACTGTCATTTGGATGTCCCTGCAGACTCATTACAAACGCAGCACCATAGCCATAGCAACTAACTATTCAAAACAGAATATGATCTCATTTAAATAGTGAAACGTACTCAAAGTTTTGTCTTTAAACAGGATTCTGAAACCAGGAGTTGCACATTTCACAAATCCAACCTTTGGGCAGTTGAATTTTATGCATCGCCCTCCTTGACTTATCCCTCAAAATGTCTTGCTCCTGATCTCGGTCCAGGGCTAAAACATTTTTACAGAAATCCCAGAAGTGGCATAACAACTAAAAAAACTGCAGTTAGATGCAAACTTTAGTAAAACTTCAGTAAATCATGTTCGCAAAACATGATTTTGTTATTGTTAAGTCCTTACAACTAATATGAACAGACTTATATTTTTAACTGTTAACGCAATGATAAGCGCCTGTAACTACTTTTTAAAGAAGCACTGTGTAACTTTTGCTATATGGACATGTTATTGCTTTCCCTGGAATGTTATGACATGAAGACATTTAAGCAAGTGACACCGCCAGGCCAAGTTACAGGTCAGATCTATGGAGGGGTAATCGTAAGACACTAAGAATGCATATTTTTTTAAGCCTCGAAAGCACCTGAACTTTAATAAATACCGGATGGATCATTCTGTATCTTAACATAATAAGCATTATCATCTCAAACAATCAGTGGAAACTACTAGAAAAGTTCCACAGTGCACCTTTAACGCAATATTCATAAAACCAAACATTTAGCGTAATCTGAAAATATATTAAACACTTACTGAGTCTCGACAGGCGGAGTCTTCACCATGTTTTGCCGCTCAGACGCCGCATGTTGGACCTGAACTTTCCGATCAGTTTTTCCCTTTCCCTCGTCCTCCCTCCGCTCCCGTAGACGTCTGCTGAACTTTGACCCCTGGAGTCGGCCCGTGCGGCGCTGTGTGAACCCGTGGCGGCGCTCTCTGCTGCTGTCAGAAGAGCTCTGTGCACCGGGATGGGCACATTATGTCTCTGACTTTGATCGCTAACCCTCTCGCGTTTGGCCCCCCTCCTTTTATCTTGCGGGGCCCCTCTCCTGCGGTGTTGTTTCGACCCTGGATTAGTTGAATGTACATACGTGGCTGCGTACTGTCCACACTCGCATCCAGGAACAGAATGTACAGACATCTTATTATCTATATGTTCATGTCCTGTTGGATTATCTAATGTCCATCTGTACAATACAACCAATTATGCTAATTTTTTCTTTCAAATTTGTACATTACTAAACCGGTGGCAAATCGTCTGGCTCCTAACTGGTTTGCAATTAGATTTGGTAAGTTACTGATGCTCCTTCCGTGGTTCATTTATATGCAGGACCCGTACAAACCCTCTTGGTGAACATTATGAGCGACAGTGGCCAAACTGAACATCTGCGGTTCAAATTCAGTGCTAGTGTTGCTGTTGTGTTTTTGGGCAAGACATTTCACCCGTTTTGTCCGTGAAGTTGGCGTGCGAGTGAGTAGCTGCTTGTGCCGATTCTGTCAGTCTACCCCAGGGCAGCTGTAGCTACAGAAGGAGCTTAAGTGATTGTTTGTTCCTTGGCTTTCGAAATAGATGATCTTGAGTTTGACTTTTATGGAGGTTAAGGATAATACAAGCGACTACTGGCAGTACAAGCTAAGGATCATCATATCGCAGCGAGTGTTGTTTTAGCCCGTTACGTCGATCCAAAGGTGATTTCCGATTTACAAACAAAACACTGGTTGGCATCTGTCAAATAGTGCTGTAAATGTCCTGAGGAAGTGATCTGACCCTCCCCAAGAAGAAGTCAGTCTCTTGTACATGTGTGACCGCTCTCATATGTGACGTTTAAAACCCTAATCTCACGGCATCGCCCTTAATCTGCAGTCGTAGTTTGATCAGATTAGTCCTTCCTCTGTCTCCTCCTGTTAATCGTCTTGTCCAGAGATTAGACGCGGCACTATTCAGCAAAGAGATCTTTCATCTGACATTTTTGTACAGAGGTGTCCACCCCAACGATTTTTAATCTCGCCTAATTTGTTGAAATTTAAAATATACTTTGAGTTTTATTCAGTTTGCGGCTCTGTGTTGAGATTGCGATATGACTCTTACCTCTCTCCGCTGTACCCGCTGTGTCACTAAAGGGGCACAGTAGGGAAACTAAAAGACCCTAAACAGTCGGGATTCTTCAGATTCTTGCTCGGATTAAAGATCTTCACGTCTGAGAGGATTAGGGGCTGCTGGGTAGAGCGTGTGGACCCTCTCCTTATATTCAAACTACAGACAGGAAAGAGGAAGCCAGCCGTAAAAGACCCCAAAGTCCTTCTATTTAGTCTATATACAGAGAAGAACTGCGAGCAAAAACAAAAGGAGTAATGCCACCGAGACTAACTGGAGGCACTGTTCTGTCTGAATGTCTGTTACCCAAATTAGACTTTAATCTGAGGTTTGTTTGAACAGAATCTGACCAGAATGAACTGACTTTGGAACTACAGTAGGTTGATTTGTGCTGTTAAACAAGTCTCTCTCAAATTTCATTACTGTTACAAGCTAATGCTAATGCTAACTGTTTTTCAGTTGGTCACACTCACCATTTTTGTCGAAAGGGCGTCCACGTAATTTAAAAAGTTAATTGTCCAACAATCTACAGCCAACTTGAACAACTTCCTGCAATGACAATATCACATTCTACGAGTAAAGTGGGTGAAATGTCTTGCCCAAGGACAGGACAGGTTTGTGAGCAAATGTCTCAAGAGCCGACTCTCGACAGAAACTCATTTACTCTGGCATTTACTTTGCAACGACTTCTTTCAAGCGATTAGTCTGTTTTTATGTAATTACATTTATATAACAAATTAATAGGCTGGTTACGTTTTGGGTTGCAAGCGCCATTGAGCTGACAAAATCAAGCTAATGTTTTTTGCCTCATTTAAATGGCTTCACACAGTTGCTAGCAGAGGGCACAGGAGCTATTTGAGGCTGAATTGCTCATTATATTGGTTATACGACAGAAAATACTCATTCCAATTTGTATAAAAGCCCATTTATTTAACTTATTACTTTTTACAAATTTCATGTACCACTAGAGGGAGACAACGTACAGCTAAAGGCACCTGCTCCTCTTGTGTCCACACAGCAGTGTATCCACATTTCTCCCACGTCTTCCTCAGACCCCCCACTTTCGCCTGTGATATGGAGATGAACGGTGGGTTTTTACAATGCTCCAAAAAATCCTTTTCAACTTTACATCCCACTGTATCTGTCAACATGAAGCCCCGACGCGCTCAAGCGTAAAAAGTGAGAAAAAAAAGATTATACAGCAAGACGAAACAGAGCTGTGTGAGCGTGACATCTTTGTAAGGTACACGTGAATTATACCAAAAAACACACTGTTCCTTTTTCCCAGCCACATGTCGTCATTAAAGCTGCAAAATGGCGGAATAAGAGCAGTTGGCGCCGTAGACTCGAGCCCCGGGGCCTAAACATGGCCGCCCATTCAAGACAATGGGCCGAGTTCAATGGTGCATGTCTCTAGATTAGGCTAAGTATGTCCAGTGGGTCTGACGAGCCGAAGCTAACGATTCAGAAAAAAATTACGATCTGAAAACAGGTTAAAACTGACACAAAATACAACCTTTTTGAAAGCTGTAGATGCCCTGTCAGCCGAACATGAGCAGTTTGTGATTGCATTGCGGGAAATGGGAAAAATACTTTCTGGCTTCCATATTTGGAATTCCGACCACAAGTATCATAGCAACCAAAGAGCCAATCCGGAGGGAGGCTGTTGGTAACGCCCTTTTCCGCCGCACTGTTGGGTTTAGCAGGGAGCAGGCACTTAGCAACGCTGTCAGTCAAACCTGTTGCTAACGGTAGCGGGATCGACCTTGGGGAAAGAAGGCTCCTGATTTGTCTCTTATTAATGTTCATATCTTGATTTTCAGGACAAAATAATGAAATAAAAACACCAGGATCATGTAGAGCGGGTTAATATCAACATTTTAAGACCCAAATGACGAGGCTCACCGCAGCACTTACGGAGAGAGGAGCGACGGCTTTTCAATAGAAGGTTAATTGGAGCCAGAGTTGATGGAGCTGGAAGCGCTCCTATGCTCACTGTCTATTTGGAACGCGGCGGCTAGCGGGTTAGCTATGTCCATTGATATATACAGTCTATCGTCGGCGGCCACACTTTTAGATACGTGGTACGTTTAATGGACAGGAGGAGTGCAGGTCATTCCATTACTGAGCTCTGTCTCTGACTACACCGGTCTGTAATGGATGGAGGTAATGCATTTGATTGTAATATAGGTTATGAAAGGGTTGAGATTTGATTACATAAAAATGCTTAGTCAGCAAATGTGAGGTTTGAAGTAACGGCTGCATTTAAAGTTGATGGTGAGTTGTGCTGGTATTTCTGGTCCATATGGTCTTGGTAAAAATATGGGTTTTGCAAATTTGACCAAATAAATGCCTTGCTATTTCATCATTTAAAGTATAAATCAGCCTTCGGTCTTTCAGGCACTTCGGTTTAGTTTAGGAGTTTAGTCCCACTTTAAACTTTTCTAATGGTGCAACCACCACCTGCATGTCTCCATGGAGATGTTACTCTTATGCCTGGAATGTTCCACGGCATGGGATTATGGTAAGATATTTTTATTGCCCCACTGTCTCCATGGAGATAGATAAGTTTAATGCATAGTGTGGAACATGTTGCAGGCAAAGCAACAACATCGCAGTGGAGACAAGCAGATAATGAGGGAACATGTTGCAGGCAAAGCAACAACAAGCAGATAATGAACCCTCCACCAGAAAAATGACAGTGCACCTTTACCTGTTCAGTTCATGGCACAACTGTTTAAACTGTTGGCTGGTCTTGGGAAGAAGTAAACATGCAGAGGTGATATGTTCCAATCCAGTTGTCAGTTTTTTTTTGCAGATTAAGACCTGTTCTTTCATATATATTACAAACTTGTTTAATCTCTAGCCTTTAAAAGGCAATGTACCTGATTTTTCCCCATTTACCTTATAGTTTCCAAACATCCTAATTATTCATCACAGTGAGTTTTATAAGTGCTTTTCACGACTTTCAGAGGACAGACCAGATTTTTGTAATGTAAACAACAACTAGCATGCTAACTGCACACTTGACCTCAAGAGCTTACACAATATAGCTGTACTGGGGGGAAAAAATTTTGCTCAAATACATAAAAAAAAAAAAATCAGGTACAGGCCAAAGTAAAGGCTTCAAAGGTCCTATGTTACTCGAAACGGACTCTTATGAGCTTTAAGCCATGTTACAATGTTGTTACCTCAAAAACACACCTGGAGTTGTGTTTTGTTTCGTTCACATATGTTTAAATAATCCTTTATTATTAGTCTGTCTACATCTCCAAAGCTGAAAAGGCTGTGTCCCACCTTGTGATGTCATGAAGCGGTAGTTTTGAAGTTAACAGCTGCATTTTAACTTTTGTTCAGTAGAGATTGGCAGTTCCAGGGCTGAAATAATCCAAATGATTTTAGTGAAGGTGTGTGGAGTTTAAAAACACAGTGGAGCACTTCCTGTATCACCACATGACATCACAAGGTGGAACAGAATTATTTTCCGTTCAGCCTAATATGCAGTATTTGTGTGAATGAAACAAAACACAACTCCAGGTCTGTTTGCGATGAGGAAACAACATTATAACATAGATCAGAAAATAGTGTAATATGGGACCTTTAAGCAAAAACATAACAGATGCAGATAAATTCTCAAATCCTTTTTTTCTTGAATAATATTAATGATTATGAGAAAATTTACAACGCCAGACCGGCATCTTTAAACATCCCGCCTATTCAAAGAAAGCCCAGTAGGTGGCAGTATGACTCCACAGCACCACTTCTCTTTCTCCCTCTCCTCCTCTCTCTCCCTCCTCCTCGTACCAACACTCAACAGTACAAAACTCGTCCGTATTACTCTGCATAAAAATCACATTCATATCAAAGGGGTTTCTGGGAGCGATCACCTTTTGTCGGCTCTCGTGTGATTCTTGGCTCTCGCTTTCAACTCCACATTACCGTCCTGTGGCTGGCGGAGTTTCATTTGAACAGCGATATTGAGTGGGCTGCTCCTCTCGACGCGCCGCTGTCTAATAATTGGAGCGCAGACCTTGTAGTTTACTGTAGGATTTCAGAGCGACCTCGCAAAAGACGCCCCCCCCCCGTGCATGAACCTAAACCAGCCTCTGTGAAACCTGCTAACATTTATATACACGCCCAAAGCTTGTAAATATTTTTTCCTTTTTGCGTCTAAGAAATAACATATGGTAATAGTAGCATACCAAAATACCGTAGTAGTAGTGATAGTAGTGGATAGTAGTCACAGAAAGGGGCTTTAACAGTGATAGTATAAGTGGTAAAAGTAGTAATTGTTGTTGTGGTAGTAGTAAAAGTAGTGATAATTGTTAAACTCGTAGTGGGCCAGCACGGGTTGTAGTTGTAGTAGTAGCATAAGTAGTTGTAGTATTTGTACATGTAGTCGTACTTGATTGTTGCAGTTGTTATAAAGACTTATTGTAGTAGTGATGAGGCAGTAGCCAAAGTAGTCGAAGTAGCAGAAGTAGCAGAAGTAGCAGAAGTAGCAGAAGTAGCAGAAGTAGCCTGGGGTGCGTAGACATATAGGCAAGGCAGGAGAAGTGTTTTGCCCAAAGACACACCAACAGTATCAACAGCGGCAACAGCTTGGATCGAACCATAAAATCTAGCGTTGGTGGGCGAATGCTCCGACTACTGAGCCACTGCTGCCCTGAAAATAGTAATAATAACAATATACGTAAAAAATAGCTATAGGCCTAAACAGGAATCACCTGAAACTACTTCAGTAATATAATTTTGAAGTACCAGTCCATTATTTTAAGTAGTATTAAATCTGATGTACCTCCAACCAAAGTTTCCATTTGGCCGCGTTGCCGTGGCCACCTGTTTACCCCGATATTAAACTCTAATCAGTGACTTGGTCCACATGCTCCGAGAGGCAGTAAGCATATTTGGGCCGCATTTCCATATAAATCACTTGGCTGCAATGCATGGTGGGTAAGGAATTACTTTTAATCAGTATTGGCTTGCTTACCTTAGGCATTAGACAGATTAAAATTTATAGCGGCAGGCCACACCACCCTTTTATAAGGCAGAGCTAATTGTGCATTTAGGAAGTGATACCTACAAGGAGATAATTTTAGAGTTCAGAAGTGGCTCATTATGTGCTTAGTATCCAGATCATGCCGTAATATTAGCGTGGGTTTAACAATAAAAGTTTCTACAATCTTAATCGTTTCTTAATGCACTTTGCCTTCAGCGGAGCATTACTGTTTGAATTTCAAAGCATCCTCTGAACTTGTTTCTCTGGGGTGGCTGCACACTTCTCCAAAAAAATCTGCACTCAGCTTATGTCGGGAGTTCTGTTATTCTATTTTTGGTTTAATTGGGGTTGTTTTTCTCCAGTTTTAATGAGTTATGTTTTGTTTTGGGACATGAGGTGCTGTGGATATGTTGGCTGGTGTTGGTTAAGCAGGTATTGTTTGCCTGGTAAGTCTCCGGTCAGGTCACCGATCGCTTCTCGTCTGGGCAAAACTCTGACAGAGCAGCGCGGTCAGGTTTGTTTATTTCCGTGACACATGGGAAAGAAATAAACTCACTGGATATACATAATTCAGAGGAAAAACACACTTCTTCACCTCAGAGTAAGGGAAGGTTTGTAAGTATGTATGGTACACTTTCTTGTCCCCACAGGGAAATTTGCTGTCTGCGTTTGACCCATATTTGCATGGCGGATTTTACCTATGGCTTTGGGTTGATGGGAAAACCGGGATGCCTGCGGAGAAACATGCAAACGCCACACAGAATGAACCCGGAACCTTCTAGCTTTGAGGCGTGAGTTCAGCCACACTCAGCCACCATGCTGCCAGAGAGTGTCATTTCACTAAAAACGCCATTCGGAACTATTTTACAGGTTTTTATTGCTGAAAACTACCTTAAAAACATGCATTCTCTCACACCTCTCCACAGTTCTGGAGGCGGGGCTTGCTTGTCTCCATGGAGATAGATATGTTCAATGTTACAATGTGAATGTGTAATCCCTCAGTCGTCCAGGTATGATCCAATTTTTCTTTTACTATGTTACAATGTGAAACACTCCAGGCAAAGCAATAACACTTCCATTGTCTGTACCTTTAACTCTGGAGAACCCACGGGGTCAAATTTGGCCGCAGTAAGTTGCTGTTACCCAAAATGAACAAACAAAAAAATATGTCAAATTTAACTTCAGAAGCCCAGAGTGCCACTTCTGGCCCCTGCATAGAGACACCTAGTGGATGAATATTACTATACTATACTTACTATACTATATATTATACTAAAATGAGCCACAGTGGTAGTGATTTTGGCCTTGTGTTCTTGTTTCCATTGGCCAAAGTTGTTTTGTACTTTTGGCCTTGTGTTCTTGTTTCCATTGGCCAAAGTGTGTTTGTACATTTGAAATTCAGTTCTAACATGCAACAAATAAAGCACAAAAGAACATTGTCTCATGTCTCATTGTATCTGTGTGGTTGACTGATTATTTTCCTAAATTTAAAATACTTTGCATTGACAGTGTTTGTTATTGTGATTCTTTGAAATGATTCGCCTAAAGCCCAATGGGTCAAATTTGGCCCTGATCCTAAATTAGGGAATAAAGGGTTAAAATTGGAAAAGTGGATATTTCAGTGTTCAGTGAACTTATAGCAGTAATTTAATGCATTGTTCATAATTTTCCAAAGAAGAAAAGGGTTCTTGGGTTCTCCAGGGTTAAATTTGTCATATCTTAAACATGAACAGTGTAAATAGTAAAAGTACTACAGTTTAACACTAAAATGTAAAAAAGTACTTGTAGTGAATTCCTTATATTTACTAATCTGAGTAATTATGGTTGAAATATAAAGTACTGACTGGCTCCAATAGTGTGTACTCAGCGTGTACCAGGGGTCGCTTCACCCAGGAGTTCATTTTGAATTAGTTATTAAGTTTTTTGATTTTGTCTTTTCAATTTGAAGCTGGCGTTTATTAGGCAGTTTGCTTTGAGACAGTAATTGCTGCGGGTTTTGAATTGTGAGATTTTAAATAAATACAGGAAATTGAAACAGTAGTGGTAAAGGCAAATAAAGGAACACCACAATCAGGTGAAAAGACTCTTTGATTTGTTTGGGGATTTTGGTTGAAATTTTGATTATGTTTTTATGTTTTCAGTCAGGGGAGAGTGGCTATTCTGTTTCGCTGTTTAGTTTGAGACATTGATTAGTGCCGGTTTCACTGTGGATTCTAAAATAAAAGTAAACAAAGCTGGGGTTTATTATTTAAAACTTTATGATTTAAGTTGGGTCATGCAAACTATTAAAGTTTTAAATACTTCACATTTTAGCAAGATAAAAGTACTTTCTAACTTGATACTCATCAACCGCCTACAGCTGACTCATGGTTCAAATCTTCTCTTAGTGCATGTTGTGCCCCTGAGTAAAAGGTGCACTATGGCAAGGCAAGTTTATTTGTACAGCACAATTCGTACACAAAGTA